>LS486578.1:3790-20384 GCA_900490705.1 Pristionchus arcanus
ATTTATCATTTTTACTTGATATTATTTTGCGCGATTTAAAAAGCTGGCAAACGTTTAGTAGTCAGGTAAATTTTGAAGAATTCTACTCAGAGATTACAATAATTTTCAAGTGATCATCATTTAGGGCCGTGGAAGATTTGCTTCAATACGTGAAGGGAGGCAGTCGAACGATTCTTGTTAATGGAAGATTTGAATGCGCAGAGACCCGGAGTTGTCTACATTCCGGAGAATCAAAGGTTTGTATACATTTTTAGGCGCATTTGAAGAATATAAATCAGTCTGATTTAAGACTTCTCGAAAGACTCTGTGATGATCACACGACTGCTGCAGTTCTGAATAAGAATAATCTACTCGAAATGGGAGAAGTGAGGCCAGGATGCGAGTTGGTCACGTAAGATTTTCTATACAGCGAAATTATGTTGCAAAATAAATGTCATATCTTTCAGTTTGATAGTCAGCTCTCAAACGATGATAGAATGGAATGCGTACAATATCAACGTCTACAATTTCGGCAAACTCACTCCATCCTACTACATGTACGCACTCGTAGCGGATAGGAAGTTGATACACTACGTGAATCAAGTCATCCTCAGACTGTATGACCAAGACAGGGTACGCTAATATTTTATTTTATTTGAAATTTGGAAATTTCAACTTTTCAGTTCGAAAACTTCTGGACATTTCGACACTTGAGATCTCTCAGGAATCTTCCCACCAATGACACGCAAGTATTGGATTACAAACCCATGAATTTCCTACGATTATCAATAATTTTCTACATTTTCTTTGGCCTACTAGTACTGTCGATAATTGTTTTTGTGTTGGAATTGGTTGCCTGCTTCGGTGTGTCACGGTCTGTTGTTCGTTGTACTCTATTGCAATAATACAGTAAATAAGATCTCAGCACAATTTAGTAGTTGAAAAATATATTTTATCGCAATGTATTGTACTGAATATATATCGAAACATATCGAATTTAGAATTGCCCTAGAATCTGTTTCGCGTTGTGCAAATTGTCAATCTGATCCTTATTCACTTCGTGTTTGAATAAGGAAAATGAGCTGCTTGTAGGGGCAAAGGCGTATTCAGGAGAGGAGATTCCATTATTGAAGAGTGATGAAGAAGAATAATGGGGAGATGTAGAGGGAGAACTAGGACGTTCAGGAGAAATTATGGACAAATCAGAAGATGTGTGGGATTCTTCAGTGAAGAGTCTTCGAGGGACAATGCATGGAGGTGAATTAGGTGTGCTACTGTCAATGGGGATTGGAGCCATTTTAGGAGTGATCATAGAGAAGTCATCGGGAATGGGCGATTGATCGATAATGGAGAAATGTGAGGAATTGTATTAGATAGGGCCACTAGGGCTATTTCAGATATAGTAGTGATGCACCCGTTGCTGTTTATTTAGAAGAAAGAAGATACAATATGTAAATATAAGAAGATCCCATCATTTCCCTCCCCCATCCCCTAATCCCATTCATTCCCTCCTGATCCCTCTCTTTACATCCCAATCATTGTATGCAGCGACCCCCTTAAGTGACTATAAATACCCCTCTCCCCTTCCCCAAATAGAGTCTGAGGATGGATAAATTGTGAAGTATATCTCTTGTAGTTTGCTCTCACAGTGAATCCGCATATCCGAAGCTCATTCAGAATTCTGGTCGGGTTTCGAAGTATCCTCGAGGGACGATAAGTCATTGCATTCGAAAGAGGTGTCTCGAAGAGACGTGCTTGGATTTTCCGAAGAGAGGTTAGCCAAATCTCTGAGTATGGACGAGTTCCTCTGCGATCTACTGGGAGAGCGGAGACTGGAATCTTTGTTTCTCCGATAGAAGTCAGTTATCAGATCATTCAGAGAGCGAACTTTTTCGTCTGAAAAATTCGTTTATTTGATGATAAAGAGGATTGAAAAGTGACTTACCTAGCTCCTCCAGCGTTCTGTCATTTCGAATAAGCGATAAAACGATGCCTTTCTTGATAGCATCAAATTTGCTGTCAACGGAATACAGAAGATGCTCAATTTCTTCGACAGATGGCATCGTAAAGGTTATCAAATCAATAGAGATGGAGAGTTAATCTTGGAGATTGGATAGACGAAGATCGGATGGGCTTCTCCGGTGGGTTCCATTCTAAAACATGCCAGAGGGTATCTCTGAAAATCACACTTGGTTCAGAAGTTCAGGCTGGTTTATTGCTGGTGTGGGGAAGATGAGATAATGAGACATCCGAAGTGAGTGGATAAACACCCATTCAAGAGATCAGACAACCGACATTTATGGGCTGTCTGGAGCTGCTTGTCTGAACCAGTTTACGATCCCTGCCAACCAAGGGAATCCAGGCATCCGACCTCTGGCTTGCATAAATAAGCTATCTCATCCAGTCTCCAACCTTCAGTTCATTCCAACTAATCGCCAAGATGTCTGCCATCAACGCTATTTCTTCTTCCCTTGGAAAGATGTCCGTTGCTGAGAATCAAGTTGATTCTTCGAAGAGTGATCCATCGGTAGCTCAAGATATTGGTCAGATTTCAGCTTATCTTGCTTCTAAATAATTATCTCTGTTCCAAAAGACTGTCATTATAATATGATAATATTTTTCATTTTTATTGTAAACAATCGCATCTATGAATTTCAGAAAGGTCTGAGAATACTCCTGTGATTACGGCAGCTTCTCTTCAAGACCGCTCTCAATCCGTCGAAACAGATTTTCCTAACGAAGGATTCTTCAACACTCCCAATCGCAAGCGAGTCATCGGCGCTTCTCTCTCAGATCTCGCAGTCGTCCTTGCATCTCAACCACCGAGAATTCGCCCCTTCCCATTTCACCCATCGCTCGCTCTCATTCCACTTCTTCTGCTGAATTTCTCCCTCCTTCACCCCTCTCTTCTCCCTCTTGCTCCCCTATTCAGAATCGGCCCATCGCTCGAGCTCGCAGAGTCATCCTGTCTCGAGATTCAACCCCTGTTCCCACTTCTCCTCTGACTTCTTCTTCCCCAATCCCAGTTAATAAGCGCCTGCAATCGCTCGTTCGTGATTCGCATACCAGTGTTGCTACCCCTCTAGCATACCTTGCAAGTGGTCCTTCGCCTCCCCTCGCTTCACCTCTATCATCCCCTGTTACTCATCGTAATTCACCTTCTTCCAATCTTCATAATTATGCCTTTCGCGAACTTACTCCAGAAGATTTCGAGGATGATAATGACATTATCTCCAAGAAACGAAGATTATAAATATATTCAACATTTATCATTATTATTCACTCTTCTGTGCCATTAAATTCCTGATTCATTACTTGGTAATGCGATAAAATAATATGATAAATGGTCAAATTGCTTTGAATTCTGATTGAAGCATCGGAGCGAATATTTATTTACATTTGCACTATTTAATTTTATTCCAAATATTAACAATAAGTCACCACGTTCGATTGCAAATTTGATTTAATCAAATGGTGCTCTCCTTCAATATTATTCGTGGAAAATTCGTCGAGTAATATTTGGCAGTCTCTGATGAATGGTGTGTAGTGGCTACGAGCAATATTATTCCGTTTTCTTGGATGATCTTCTTCTTCGTCTAGACTTTTAGAATTGGTTGAAATTCACTTCACGTTATCTTCAAATGTTAGCTTTTTTTGCAAAAACTGTTGCGCAACGAAAACATAATTTGAAAACGAATATTTCTCAATGTTTAATGCAAATACAAAACCATTTTTCAATAAATACTCTTTGTCCCCTCCTTGTTTCCTCCCCTCATTCTCCCTCCTTCTTCTCCTTCCAATCGGTCGATGGTCTCTCTCTTCTCTCTCTTCCTTCTTCTCTTCCATTCTTTTGTCCAAGCTGAGATCTCGTCCAATTGTGCGAAGCATGTAAGATGATAATCATATCAGCATTGATAATGAACTGCAAACTCGGAAACTTTACTTCTATTCCAGGCTTGTCTTCGTATTCATGGTTGCTTGAAATCTACAGGAGGCAACGCTATCTGGTACTTCCAGATGGTATCAGGTTATCCATCGTCAACTTACTTTATCTGAATTGCCCCCTTTCAGATTCAACAGCGACAGAATGCACGAAAGCCTACATCACTATCGCATTCGAGTAAGTACGGTAGATGCTGTACGAAACTGCGATCGGAGACTGACTTTTCTCAATTTTGCATTATCCATGCACGGTCTTTGTTCAGTCTTAGATAATGGTATCGTATCGCTGCTACCGTATCTCGCATGCTACAGTAATCATGATAATTCATTGTAGACAAAGTGCCCGTGACGAGTGGTCGATCGAAGTGGCCACGAATGCCTCTGATAAAACTCTGCGATATGGACCGAATTTGATGCGCGATTACTTCGTTTATTTCGGAGATAATTTGATCATTGGCCCGAATAAGATCACACTCAATGGCTCGGGTGAGGTTTCATCATGCTAAACTATTTCATTGATAAATTGCAGTACTACTCGATAATTTTACTTCAATCGATTTGCACACTGGCGGATTGTGGACAGCCAAATTGAAATATAGCAATGTGATTTTGGGGCCGCTTTTTCTCATGGACAGTGTATATTTCAGAGTCTACACATCATTGATTGGAAAGAGCCTCGATTGGTTCTTTCGCCAGGATCGGCCGACAGAAGGTGGTGCAAAAAGGACGATGGTTCAAACATAGTGGAATTAGTGAAAGTTGGAGGAAAAGATTATTGTGTCAGTTTCTAAAACCCAACTATTGGAGATGAATTCTCATAACAAACTCTACAGAATACGGACATTCGCTTCAGTAAGAATGAGAGGGATCGATTCATTGAAAAGTTGAGAAAAGAAGAGGAGAAGACATGGGAAAACAGTTGGTCATTGATGGAAACAATAAACAATAGACAAATATACAGATGAAACTGCGATTGTTCAACGATTACTCCATAGTGCTTACGAGGGAAATTGCTCACTTAAGACTATTGAAGATTACTGCAGGAAAGACTGCGAGAAGGTTGGAATCATATTAAATTTCATACAATAATTAAATTTAGATAACAATGTTGAATGATTCACTCGAATGCGATAGTCAACTATGGCTGAAGAGCAATGCTGATCAATGGTGGAAAGTTGACGGGGGAAGATGTGGAACGAACGAGGAATGGATGATAATGTAAGATGGAAATGGATTCACTACCTTCTTCTGCTGAATTTCTCCCTCCTTCACCCCTCTCTTCTCCCTCTTGCTCCCCTATTCAGAATCGGCCCATCGCTCGAGCTCGCAGAGTCATCCTGTCTCGAGATTCAACCCCTGTTCCCACTTCTCCTCTGACTTCTTCTTCCCCAATCCCAGTTAATAAGCGCCTGCAATCGCTCGTTCGTGATTCGCATACCAGTGTTGCTACCCCTCTAGCATACCTTGCAAGTGGTCCTTCGCCTCCCCTCGCTTCACCTCTATCATCCCCTGTTACTCATCGTAATTCACCTTCTTCCAATCTTCATAATTATGCCTTTCGCGAACTTACTCCAGAAGATTTCGAGGATGATAATGACATTATCTCCAAGAAACGAAGATTATAAATATATTCAACATTTATCATTATTATTCACTCTTCTGTGCCATTAAATTCCTGATTCATTACTTGGTAATGCGATAAAATAATATGATAAATGGTCAAATTGCTTTGAATTCTGATTGAAGCATCGGAGCGAATATTTATTTACATTTGCACTATTTAATTTTATTCCAAATATTAACAATAAGTCACCACGTTCGATTGCAAATTTGATTTAATCAAATGGTGCTCTCCTTCAATATTATTCGTGGAAAATTCGTCGAGTAATATTTGGCAGTCTCTGATGAATGGTGTGTAGTGGCTACGAGCAATATTATTCCGTTTTCTTGGATGATCTTCTTCTTCGTCTAGACTTTTAGAATTGGTTGAAATTCACTTCACGTTATCTTCAAATGTTAGCTTTTTTTGCAAAAACTGTTGCGCAACGAAAACATAATTTGAAAACGAATATTTCTCAATGTTTAATGCAAATACAAAACCATTTTTCAATAAATACTCTTTGTCCCCTCCTTGTTTCCTCCCCTCATTCTCCCTCCTTCTTCTCCTTCCAATCGGTCGATGGTCTCTCTCTTCTCTCTCTTCCTTCTTCTCTTCCATTCTTTTGTCCAAGCTGAGATCTCGTCCAATTGTGCGAAGCATGTAAGATGATAATCATATCAGCATTGATAATGAACTGCAAACTCGGAAACTTTACTTCTATTCCAGGCTTGTCTTCGTATTCATGGTTGCTTGAAATCTACAGGAGGCAACGCTATCTGGTACTTCCAGATGGTATCAGGTTATCCATCGTCAACTTACTTTATCTGAATTGCCCCCTTTCAGATTCAACAGCGACAGAATGCACGAAAGCCTACATCACTATCGCATTCGAGTAAGTACGGTAGATGCTGTACGAAACTGCGATCGGAGACTGACTTTTCTCAATTTTGCATTATCCATGCACGGTCTTTGTTCAGTCTTAGATAATGGTATCGTATCGCTGCTACCGTATCTCGCATGCTACAGTAATCATGATAATTCATTGTAGACAAAGTGCCCGTGACGAGTGGTCGATCGAAGTGGCCACGAATGCCTCTGATAAAACTCTGCGATATGGACCGAATTTGATGCGCGATTACTTCGTTTATTTCGGAGATAATTTGATCATTGGCCCGAATAAGATCACACTCAATGGCTCGGGTGAGGTTTCATCATGCTAAACTATTTCATTGATAAATTGCAGTACTACTCGATAATTTTACTTCAATCGATTTGCACACTGGCGGATTGTGGACAGCCAAATTGAAATATAGCAATGTGATTTTGGGGCCGCTTTTTCTCATGGACAGTGTATATTTCAGAGTCTACACATCATTGATTGGAAAGAGCCTCGATTGGTTCTTTCGCCAGGATCGGCCGACAGAAGGTGGTGCAAAAAGGACGATGGTTCAAACATAGTGGAATTAGTGAAAGTTGGAGGAAAAGATTATTGTGTCAGTTTCTAAAACCCAACTATTGGAGATGAATTCTCATAACAAACTCTACAGAATACGGACATTCGCTTCAGTAAGAATGAGAGGGATCGATTCATTGAAAAGTTGAGAAAAGAAGAGGAGAAGACATGGGAAAACAGTTGGTCATTGATGGAAACAATAAACAATAGACAAATATACAGATGAAACTGCGATTGTTCAACGATTACTCCATAGTGCTTACGAGGGAAATTGCTCACTTAAGACTATTGAAGATTACTGCAGGAAAGACTGCGAGAAGGTTGGAATCATATTAAATTTCATACAATAATTAAATTTAGATAACAATGTTGAATGATTCACTCGAATGCGATAGTCAACTATGGCTGAAGAGCAATGCTGATCAATGGTGGAAAGTTGACGGGGGAAGATGTGGAACGAACGAGGAATGGATGATAATGTAAGATGGAAATGGATTCACTACCACAATTGACATTGAAGACGTAACTCGCGACGGCATAATTACTCGACGAATGAGCCAGTTTTGCAATGCTCTACTCACGGTTATTTAATATTTAATAATAAAAACAACTAATTTAATTGCAGTGCCTGCCTGTAACTACGATATCGATCGTGCGTAATCGCGATTTTCGAAATTCTTTTCTAAACTTTTAGTTCCGATCACGATTCTTCTCATCTATTCGGGCATTATGACTGTTGTCATCATCGCTTTGGTAATCATGAATGAATGAATTAATATTTGACAGTCTTTCAGTACGCCGTTCTCTATCGCATACTGGACAAGCGGGTCGCTCCAGTTGCGAAGTAATTCAGAATCACGGAATCTAAATCAATATTGTTCAGTGAAACGCCTCCATCGATTTACTCGTGTGAATCAACCGAGACGAAAAGCCAACAGACTCTCATGAAATCTGTGAAAACAAAGAGAGAAGAAAAGGTATTAGGTCTTCTTTGAAATTTTAAATAATTATAATAATTGTAGGCTCCAATGGTGGAACCAATGAAAACTGTTTTCGATGATGGAAATTACGAGAATCTCACCATCCACAAATAGATCAAAGATCAAGGATTGTAAAGAAAGAGAAAACTACAGAGTATCAGAGATAAATTCGTTTATTATACGTGTTGGTTGTATTGATTGCACATATCAAGTGCATGCTTAATATTCACATAGGAATTTTAGATGGAATCACAAGAGATCCATTCAGAAATAGATAATCAAGAGAATAATTAGTAGAACGAGGATAGAAACGATCGGAAAGAAGACTTCTGAAAATTGGAAAGTACTTGATAACAGTTATTTGCACCTCACTTGCAAGGTAATCCATTGCTGCAGGAAGTCTCTCCACATCGGCCTGCTTCGATCTGTCGGTGAAGTAAACATCCTGTCAAATGATTTTGATTATCTTATTTTCCACTGAATGTTCAAACCTCCTCAGTATCTTTCCTCTTTCTCGTACTCAGAATTGCAATTAGAACATTTTCAATGAGAACAATGAAGATCAGAAGAGATGCCACTAAATGAAGAGACAAGAATAACGATTGCCTAATTCGACACATTAAGCTTATTTCAAAATTATTTACGTTGCATCCAGAAATCGATAACATTTCCCTGTCCCCCGGACGAGCGTCCTTCACTGCTCACTACAAAGTTCTGAAAAAGAAATAGTTCATTGATTGAACCACAAAAAATCTATTCACGCCCTAGTCATGGCTAAATATCTGTGTGATGAATCGAGGGCGTGCCTCCTTTTCCCCAGTAATTGTCAGGCCCTACTCAACCTTATTCAGAGTGGTCGTGGCCAAACACAAATATGTAAGTTCCGAATGCAATACTTACAAGGGCCTGTACTGCAATCAACGAAACGAGCGACAATGTGATCCTTAGAAGGATGAATTTCTCTCGGTTGAGGAACAACGATGCCCAAGTGAGAATGAGAAGGAAGATGGAGGGTTGAATGGAAGAGAACCAGTAGTATCTGAGATTACTAGATAGTCTGTCATTACAAAATTATTTCTTTACCTTTTTCGAAAAACGTCGTAACGACCAGAGCGCGCTCAGAACAAAAATAAAGATTTAAAATACCCACGAGCCTGCTTGTCTTCTAACTCCGATATCCAATATGATATTCTTGATTTTCTTGCCTTCATTTTTGGTCTGAAATTCAATTGAATGTATATTGGGAACTAGTGAATATCCATTGAATTAATTGTCGTGATAGATATTCAATTGAAAACTAACCATCGCTTCAGTTCTGTCGGTTTGCTCAATTCGTGAAACTTTGAAAGGTGAAGCAATCTCCACTTCCTAGAAATTATGGTTAGATTTACGATTGTAAAATTTTGAGATCGATCGAGGGGAATCTTACCTCAATACTGCCCATTTGCGATTCGTACGAAGGGGTCATCCAAACAATTTCTGTACGATATCATTAATTCAAAAGTTAATCTTAATGTTAGTCAACTAACCCAATTTATCCCTGTGTTGTGATTTCATTCTCAGTTGGCATGAGTATTCATCGGAAGGAAACCGCTGAATTTATAAATTTATCTAACTTCGGAATTTACCAATGAGGAAATTGTTCGCACTAGGTATAAATAATCCATTTCATTATTCCTCTTTCATCAGCCAAAGTGAGGTAAGAGCATACGAAGAAAAGGATTTTTCGTTACACAATATTATTCCTCACCCATGCATTATGACGACATGGAATTGTCATTCGCATTTCTTGCCTCGTCTCCACTTTTCCATTCGAAGAAATTGTTGTGTAGACTGGGAACGAATCAGTTTTGAGTACTGCCTGAAATATTTAGGAGTAGAGAAGTTAAAAGATCAAGTTACCGGAAAATAGAGGAGAGGAGTCCAATTGGAGGCGTTCAATTTCGAACTTTCAGCCTCCATCTTTCTTGATCCTTCGAATTTACGGCGAGAGTCCTGTACAAGATTTGGAACAAATTGATGAATTCGAGTTTAGTACCTCCCACTCCTGAAGGACAACAATGTCCAGAGTGACGGAATCGCGAGGCGTTCCAATGTTATCGATTCTGAATTGGATATGATATTTCGAAAATCTAAAACATTACCGTCGGACGAGGACAGAAATGTTCATAGTCTTCGGCCATTCTTGAATCGATTCTAACTTGTCGATAACTTCGTCCGAGTCGGACTCTCCATTTGTTGTGACGAAGAATACTAATAAGAGAATGAGTAGTAGACGCATTGGACTAGTGATCTGGAAACTTGAGCCGTCAAGCTTGACTGAAAACTCTCAACTTTTCTCCTCTCGTCGACCTTTTTGTGATGTTCTCTATTGAACAGGTGCTGCTTGAGAGGGAAAGTGAAAAGAGAACGAGAGAAGAATAGTGTAAGCGAAAACATTACTTGGATTGATAAATGAATAATTGTGGAACTGCTATCAGGTTGTTTTCAAGTTGGTCGATAGGATAAGAGCAGATCAGTTCTGGTTTGTGATGTGTCATCTCTATGCTTTTATTGCCCTAATAAGGCTTAATTTTTAAATGCCTAGCGTTATTGTGAATATCCATTGGCAGTCATGCTTATTTTAAAATGTATCGATAATCTCTTCTCCTGACAACCAGATATCCAGTTGATTCCTCGAATTTCCCGGAGATCTCTCACCTATTCTTTATAATCTCCGCAGCAAATGGAGTTTAATCCGTTTTACGATCTGGATTTCTCGCCGCGGTGTTCAAAGGCCACGATTTACTCCCTCTCTCTCGCCCTTTCTTTTTTGACACTCACCCTGTTCATTATCCGAATGTAAAATCTTCGAAAGCAATCGAACCAACAGCGAAGCTTTTCAGAATTGAAGGATAAAGCGTGATAAATGCGAACCTCGTCGATTTTTTGTCGTGAAAAAAAATGCGGAAGGTGTCCCACGAATATCTGGCTAACTGAGTTCTCGATGTCAGATGGTGGGTCACTGTTATCCGATAACACTTTCGAAATTCCCATGACACCATTTTTCGTTTGAACTCAATTATGATCAATTGGCTGTGTGCCAAGTGACCCTGAAAAGCAGGCAACGAGCGAGAGAGCGTGCGGAATGAGGAGAGCGTCCCTCTCATTCCTCACTTTGCATAGACGCCCGCGCGGTTCTTGGACGCCTTCTTTAACCCGTTTCTTCACTTTTATTCTTTATTGTCATTGCAACAAAGCCTTTTTGCCTTTGCTTTTGATCTGGTATCTAAATACCAACATCAGTCGAGCATATTCAGGGTTCTACATACCTTCAACATCGCTATGAAGAAACATCACTGATTCTTATTTTATAGTTATATTGATATCGATAAAAAAATTAAGTTACTACGAAATATTCTTATTTGAGGTCAACGATTGCGAACAGTGAGCGGATTTGAAATTTTTGTGCGTTTTTTCTTCTAACAAAAGATGCAAATTACACTGAGTGAATCAAAGCGTACATGGAAATAACCCATTTAGAGGCAATACCTAAAATGAATATTTTTAAAATTTTGAGTCTTGAAAAAAATGGCATTAACTGAACGATTTGTAATGTTCTGACCTTGTACATAGAGATCATGTTCACCTTTTTGTCTATTCTCTCGCACTCTTGGAAAGGATTGAAGAGCGAGATACCAATCTGAATGCAGTTTGACTCCCTTCGATAGACCAGAGGTCAAGAGATCATCTCACTTTAGAAAGGGAATGAGAACGTGCATTTTACATGATTGGGCGCTTGTTATTCTTATGTGTTTATTGAGAGAATTATGCACAAAAGTTTCTCGAGAAAGAATTTATCGCAAGTTCGAAACTTGAAAGCTTTGGGTTACACATAAAATTTCTGATTAGTTTGCAATTTTGGAAATAAATTTTGCAGAATTACATTCAGCTAAATGAAATCCTATTGGAATTGGTGTCCAGAAAGTCGGGGAATTCTTTTGATAGCCAAATGAACGAGTTCAATTATTCGATCCATATGTGGCGCCCATTCCATAGGAACTTCGATGTTTTTCTGTGCGAAGAATCGAGAAAGAGCAGAGTAATCAATTGATTCGAGACGGGATGAAATATCTTCATTATTCAACAATGACAACAGATTCTGGATCACCTGAATATTGCAGAAGTTATGATTATTTTAACAAGTGAACTCACTTTGACATCTTCGCTCATAGTATGGCTGACGATTGGGTAAGGAACAGGGAGAGTATTGATGTCAGAAAGCATTTCAGCTGAAATTACGATTACATTTAAAATATGCCAAGGAAAATCATTAACGATTTATTTCAGACCTGTATTTTTCGTGACTGGGTCAATTTCGATGGGGATTTCTCGTCTTCCATTGAATCGATTGCACATCTCGCATG
Organism: Pristionchus arcanus; assembly: GCA_900490705.1. Classification (NCBI taxonomy): domain Eukaryota; kingdom Metazoa; phylum Nematoda; class Chromadorea; order Rhabditida; family Neodiplogasteridae; genus Pristionchus; species Pristionchus arcanus. The sequence continues at coordinate 16,151 of LS486578.1, forward strand.
CGCACGTTAGAAATGGGCAAGTGTGAAACTGAAAACGCGAATGAGAGTCAGCATTTTCAAATCATTCAAATGATCGCACTATGATAACACTTTCTTAAATATTGAATATGGCGGGGTCAATGGCAGCTAGGCATCCTTCTGCGGAAGTTTAAATATTCATTTGTACTCACTTTCTTGACCGATTCAACTCCGTGTCTTCGACATCTTGAGCATCTGTATCTCGAGTACGTCGCCTCTTGAAGAAGTCGATTTGCATCTACCTGAAACACAATCCGTTATACGGAAGAACTAATTCACAATGAATGATTTTTAAAACATTGTCATACCTGTTTGCATGAACAATTGCAGTGTGGGGCATTTCCATGGACCGCATTGAACTGCTAAAATATGGAATTGAGCATCAAATTGGGTATTGGTTCAACTCACCATTTGTTGAGTGTTCATCTCTCGAAGGAGAAGGTTAGAGTAAGGAAGAGGAAGATACAAATAAGGAACTCTGAGTCGGGAATATATGGAACATTCTCAGAGGCGGTTCGAACAGAAACGATTTTTGCGATAGATGGAAAGCCCCGATAATGGCCCCCGCTCGTTCAGAAAAGAGGGAAATCAAGAAAATACAGCGCGGTAGAATCGATTTGAATTTTCAACGTTCCGCAGATTGTGAATTTCGATAGATTTTCGGGACAACTCGTAGTTTATCTACCAAATGCGAGTATTGAGTGTAAGACTAATAAAAGGGAATAATAATAATGAGTTTCGTTTCCTATATACATCATACTCCTTAATAAAGGAGAGATGTCTCCCTGTGCGTGTGCTGTGTTTGTCCACTATTGCGAAAGTCACGTTGGCAGATCTCGAAAGTGTAAACAAGTCTAAACATGTCGTTTAAAAAATGAATTGGGGTGGCTGATCGCGCAATGGTGAAGTCAAACCAGCTGATGAGACCCCGCCGAAGGCGGGGGCAAAATCGGCTGGTATATAATATTTTATATTTTCGATATCTAGTGTTAGATGTCGGGAAGACTGGGGAATGCTATTCAGCAGATACATTGACTAGCTAATTAGTGAAATGAATTGATCTTCAGGAGGCAAATAAAGACCGAATCAGTGAATTTCAAAAGAAAAAAGATAAGCGCTTGATAAATTCAGTAGTTGTTATTCAGTCTTCTGATATTTCTTGCGGCATTTGTTCACAATATTACATATTTCTTGAATAATTATTGGATTATTACGAAACAAGAAACGAAATATAAAAAAACCAGAGGATGAAAATTAAAGCATTCGTTCATTCTTTCCACCCTATTGTCTGTCGTTCTACTCTCAAGTTTTGCAAATTGAAGGTTATTCTATGTAGTACAGATCCTTCTCAGCTCTATGTGCAGAACCCCTGCACTCTTCTCGGTATGCAATCGGAACTTAAGATCTTCCAAACGCACTGGGAAAGAGGTCACTCTTTCAAAGGTAAATGAAACTGATCTTAAGAGAAAGAATTCGAATTGGGTTGAGAATTTAAGAAGCAAACTGTTCTTTAATTGTTTATTTTCTTACTTGTAGTGATACAACGAAGGCCAATGACTTGCTCTGGAGAAATTTATTCGTGTATTTCAGCTGTTCGAAGTGCGAGGTTAAATAAATCTAGATATTTGCTGTTAATTCTAAGTTTGCCAAATTTTCAATATTGAAATTGGTGTTCGTTCCTTGTGTTGATAATGTGTCATCGGTTTCATCGGATTTTCCCATCTGTGTGGCCTCGTCCAAACGTCCAATGAAAGTCAGCACTATCAAGATTGAAAGATCTCTTTCACTTCCTATTCCGAAAACGATAGTGAATAATGAATAGATGTAATGAATGTGCGAACACTTTATTATATTCCCATAAAGAACGCTCTGGACTCTTTCAGCCTAGGATTTCGCTCGCTCCTGCAGTGTTTCCCGACCAGTTTGCAACCAACATCCGACTGAATGATTGATTTGTTCTGGCATTATCATCTACAGTGGTTTACCTCACAAAATCTTGCGGAATAGTGATCCCTAGCAACATATTGAGAAGATGTTCGCGGAGTCTGTGAGAAAAGAAAATAGTTTGGTGAAGTAATTACAAGATGGAACCTTTCTCCAAAGGTCACTGCAAAGAGCACAAATTCCATTGCCACGCATTGTAATGTGAGATGCAACCGCATGAGAATTTCGCCATTCGAAATAACTGAAATCAAAACAGTATTTGCAAATCGGAGATCAGATTTTGCGAAAACCTTCTGTATAGTTTCTCATCCTTGGAAACGCGGATTAGATATTCTGCGAGATCCTTAGGACTTGCAAAATCATCCGCCGCAATGAAAGCACTTGAGGGAACAACTCCTCAATATCGATGTTTAATTACATGTCATGAAAAGGGTGTTGTACCTTCCAGAATTCTTCTACGGAGTACAACAGGAACAATATTCTTTCTAAACAAATGTTTCCATAACAGTTTTGTTTTTAAATGTAACTCACTGTAATCGATCGAATAATTTCTCCGTGACATAATCCTTGCATACTGAATTCTCGAATGCAAAGTAGAAGAAATGAGATTCTGAATCAAATTTTAATGTTGAAACAAGGCAATTCCAAGTTCGAACCGAGTAATTCATCCATACAATCTTGTTTTTGTTCAGTATTCGAGCAGATTCTGTGACTTCCGAAACAGGATCCGAGGAGGGAAAGCTTCACATACAGCGATAACTCCTGAACAAACGATATGCGTAGGTACCGCAATTCCATCAAAGATATTCCCACTTTCAGATAATACTCTCGCTTGGATGGAGTGTAGCAGTTTGAAATAATAGCAAGCCCAAGTTTCTTCTTCATGGAGAAAATTCTGAACCACTGCAAAAATAGCGTCTACAAATTTTCTGGCCAGCATTTTTTAACTTTTTCATTCGATATTTTCTTGAGAATATCTTCATTGTTCGTTCTAACGACCTCGCCATATCCGAAGTTATAAGCAATTTCGTCACGAAAATTAGTCATCGACGTATTGAAGAATGTTGGGATCAGCTGCAAATTGTACACCTTTATTGAATTGATATTTATTATTACAATAAACCTTTTTATCTTCTTCTCCACATCTATGCTGTGACTCATGACACAGAAAGACATAAATCTAAAAGCGTGGCTGATTTGATATTTAATTTCTCGATTACCTGATCTTCCCTTCTTTGCTTCGGTAAATCATTAGCTTGCATCGTTCTTGAATGGAAAACTATGGCTGATGCATCGTTTTCGTGAATTCTCAAGACGTTTAATTATTTTGAAAGTAAACTGTTGACAAACCTTTTCCTACCCTCTATCTCACATTTGAATGGGCAAGACTTTCCAAGATCTCGAAGAGTTCGTATGAGTGAATCATCAGAAACATTCCGTATAGAAATTGATGGCGTCCAAATAAGAATATTAGGCTGAATCGAGAGATGATCATTGTCAATCATATTCCAATTACTATATCTGTGGAATTGAACTGAGAAACGTTTCGCCGTCGCAGAGCCTGAATAATAATTTGTTGATGTTCAGGAACTAGAAGAACATAACGATCGAAAAACAAAACCTTAGCACAAATGCATTGCTAACCTGATGAGCGAAGTGAATACGCGGTTTCTCCAGATTATTGTTTATAGCGAGTGATAAATGTTCATGCTGTTCAGGGAAATAGTAAAGATAAATTCCAATAAGGCCCAAAAAGACAATAGTTGAGTGAACGGAGATTGTTTCAGTGTTCATGGAGTTTCCCTTTCAGACAATTTCCTCATCCCATCCTTAAATAGGCTATTATCGAACGAGAATTAACCGGAATATGCCGCTCATCTTGTGTAGAATTCGCAAAAAACAAGCGAGATTAGTATCTAGCGGCAAAGGGGAAGATGACTCTCGAATCGTCATTCAAGGGTTAACTTCTACTGATCTGTTCAAATTACAGTACGATATATATTGCTTTACTTTGATTCTAGCAGACAATTCCACGATCAGGAATGAGGACGCTTCAGTTAACTATCCAAATGCGATTTTATCTCCGATCCGTGAAAACTTCGCGTTAAAGAAGGCGTCCCACGAACCGCGCGAGCGACTATGCAAAGTGAGGAATGAGAGGGACGCTATCCTCATTTCACACGCTCTCTCGCTCGTTGCCTGCATTTCAGGGTCACTTGGCACGCAGCCAATTGATCATAACTCAGTTCAAACGAAAAATGGTGTCATGGGA
>LS486578.1:21048-40598 GCA_900490705.1 Pristionchus arcanus
ATCTTAGTTGTACCTGTGACATTTAGCGTATCGTCGATAGCTGTCGTTACCAAATGAGCAACGATTATTTTTCGTCGGCGACATACATCCTTTTGTCAAAGCACAAAGAACGTTCCTGAGGATTCATGATAAAATTGTTTCAGAAATTCAGCGCTACAAGTAAAACTGGTTTAAAAATTTAAGTAAATTCAGAAAACCAGATTTAGCCATTTTGAAGTGTATTTTGGATAGTACATGCTTTTTAAAACAATGGATAACAGGAAATAATTTGAAGCACATATTACCATTTGATTGCTTCCCTAGACATTTCACTTCTAGAAATGAACATCTGAGCAGCAAGCATTACATTTCTTCTTGCTAATTTAATGCTCATTGGAAGGTACTCGAACATTCCTGAAGTCATAAATAAAACTTTAAACCCCAAGGATTCGACACAATTCTTACTAGGATGTGTGGCAGCATAAATGGAATGCTGGGTAGGACGAATCAAAACTAATGGTTCTATTGCACCTTTAGTGATCTACAAAGGAACGAATGTAAAAAATTAATACACCGCTTACATTTTCGTAGAAATTATCTAGATTTGGAGTGACATTATTGAAACGAAAAGAAGAGTCCACGATCCAATAATTCTCAAATTCACTGAAAACCTCCTGAAAACAAAACAATTTCCGGATATGTTTAGCACAGTAAACGCACAGCCATAATGATAGGCTTGAAATGAAATCCGTAAAGACGAGAAACGAAATAAGGATATTTTTCAAAATGAAATTTGCGCACTTCAAGATTGCAAACGTTGTGAAGTTCTTTGACCTGAAATGTTTTCTTATCAAACCCTTACCAATACTCATTTATTTCAATGTAAGCGGAAATCTTATTATGCGAAGTCGCTACTGCTCTTGTAAATGTCGTAACAATTACTTCGTTATCCTGCAATCCTAGATCATAGAATATTATCTTGTTCTTGAATGCAGCTCTCATTGCATAAATTCCCCGACGAGCTTCTTTGAAGTGATTTGATGAAGAATACGATACGAATACCACCTTAGAAGCCTATAAATAGCTGTTCAAATGATAATTGTAACGCAGCAAACCTCTATCGGTTTCATTGTATAGTTAAATCTATCGCTTATTCTCCATTCGCCAAGGTATTGTTTTAGGGAGCACGGAAAAGGAATTCCTCTAGTCATTGTTTTATTTGATTCATATGCGATAAATTCCATCTGTGAAGAAGTTCCATTTCCTGCAAACCAACACAAGCATACGTTTTCATCTGCACAAATTGAGCCTCCTCTCCATTTAAATCCTGAAAAAAAAAGTGATTTGTAATTTCAGGTCGAGCATTACCATCTGTCCAAGTGTGTAAGAGAATTGATAAGTGGAAGGCTAGAACTGATATTAGGATAAGGCGCAGCATTACTGTAGCGAGATCCATTTCGAGTCCATTCGTGTACAAACTGAGAGAATATGTGGGGCGTTTCAATACAATTCCGCAATTCTTTCGCGAGATATTATCGCTCTTCAAAAGCTAGACTTAAAATTCCCAATTTCTATTACGCAACATAGACCGAGCAGTTTCGAGATGTATCTGAAATTGTAATTGTCTTAGTATTTGTGTATAGTCATGGTCGTCGCATTTATCACTTTTCAATATTGCCTTACTCATACAAATTCTCAGGTGTGCTTGGCCATTGAAATTAGATAATGACTTGAATTCGGAGCTTTTACGGAACGGAGATTCAATTGAGATATTGAAGATAGGCAATTGAAGTATTCGCGTTTCCCCGTGTTCGACGGACATTCAATTTCGATTGTATCTTCCAACCGTGAATTATTCCTCTAAATTAAGCTGTCAGGCGAGAAAATCGAATCGGATTTATCGAGGGATCTCGAAAGAGAAACGGATTGCTCCGAAAGCATCGATCTATCTCACTTCATTCAATACGCCGAGATTTATAAAAGGATCTATTTATGATGAATTGCTTGACGGAACCTGAGAGGTGAACGTTGTAGGTGGAAGTGTGGCAAAAGTCCTTGTTCAACTTCTAATTCGAATTCTTAGATGATCAAAATGAAGCGACCTGATATACAAGGCATTCGAGGTTCTTTAATTCTTTCGTGCTTCTTCCTTACTTCTATAATTATATTTTAGGCTTAGCTATTACATCCGTGCCTGCATTTCATCTAAAAGAAGAATTCTTTCAGTCAGGATTTGTTGGAGTTGATATGTAAGTTAATTTTGAAAATATCGACAGTGGACTGAGATAATATGATTTTTACGTTTCCTGTTTTTAGCTGGCTTATAAAATGGCAATTACATAGGACCCAAATAGATGAATAGATACTTTCATCATTACAGTTTCTTTGTACTATCTGGCTATCTAATGTCATATATTCTTGAAAGGGAACGAACAATAAATATTAAAGGTGTATTATCTATGTGGAATATAAAAACAATTACCCTATATTCAGTTCTGAGTGAATTTTACATTCGACGATTCAAACGAATCGTTCCCCTCTACGTTATTTTACTTCTTCTTCTCTTCGCTATAGTCCCCCTTGTTCTTCTCACTAGGGATGTCAGAAAGTATGATAATTTTCACCAATCAATATCGATATAGGAATGGAAATATGATTATCTTTCTATCTTGATGTCTCCAGATTCCTCACTGATCTCGTCTGGGCTGCAACCTTCACAACAAACATTCATTCGATTGCAGAGAAACACGATTACTTTGAAGAGGTTTATCCCAAATTCCATCATACAAATGACAGACTTATTTTTTAGCTCTATGACTCTAACGTTCTAACGCACACTTGGTCACTGGGAGTGGAAATTCAGGTGAACCTAATCGATGGCTAATCATGACTATCTATTCACAAACCATTTTCAAGTACTACCTGCTTGTTCCCTTCATTGTTTCGATACAGCGAGGCATCGGGAAAAGATTTAGCGTGCTCTATCTGGATTTAGCGTACTCGCAGGTATTACTGATCTTCACCATTATTATTGTGAACTGTTGAGCGCTTCTTGTTTCGACTAATTGTAACTTCAGCCTCGTTTATGTTCCAACACTGGACGAGTGAACATATTTCGTTCAATGCACTTCCTTCTCGTGTTTGGCAGTTTTTAGTTGGTGGACTCGCTCATGAGGTTCAAGATGAATAAATTTCAAAATAAGTATATATTTTGACCTTCAAAATTAGTCAGTCATAACGTCAAACTTTTCCTAATTTCAGATCACTTCTTGGGAGACTTCGCTGTCAAATACAATTCAGGTTTGCTGATTAATAAGTTTTATTTTTGGGACAGCTATTTTAATGCACATCTCGCATTGTGTTTTATTTTAGGCTGAATATAAATCCTACTTGCCGATAGCTCCCTGTGATACTCCTGTTCCGATAAGCTATAAATCAGAAGTCATTGAGGGTTAGTTGAATTTATATTTCTGATGTACAAGGTTAAAGTGTTGCTGACTTTCAGCTGCGATTTATTTTCTCCACAATACTCTTCCAATTGTACTTCCGATCATACTTTTTGTCCTTTGTTGGTCGCCATTCCCACTGCTTCCTAGTGAAGGCACGCAGCATTACTTTTTTAATGTATTTAACATTCGTTCAGGTCTTCGAGTAGCGGCTACTTCATTGACTGCAGCAATAATTGTTTTTGGAAGAAATGATGAGAAACAGTCATGGCTGCTATGCAATCGGTCAGTGCATATTCAATTATACTCGGAACACGCATATCGTTTCTACTTGATCTCTTCCTGGAAGCAAATCATGCCAGGATCGAGAAAAATTGAATAATAAACAGCTATTTTTGGTCAATGATTGATCGTTAATATCAGCGCTGTTGTGTACGTGGGCGACGTTTCGTATGTTTTGTATCTTGTTCATTGGCCAGTTGCCACACTGTGGAGAAGCTACTGGGATTTGTACGAACTATCACGCAAAGGTAACAAATTTTTATGAAACGTTATCGTTCGATTAATCAACAAAGATCTCTTAATTTGCTTGCTGATAACATTCGCTATGTCCAGCCTTCTTCACTATACTCTGGAGCTGAAATTCATAACGTTAGAGCGATAATTAGTTCAAAAATAATTGTAGCTATTGCAGAGCTTCGACGAAAAATGTCTTACTAATCGTTGGAGTGGCATATACTTTCATGTTTTGTGCAGTTCTCTTCCATTTACCACAACAACTCAACAATTTGGTTGAATCCGAACGTGAGAGGCTCTTTTTTCAGAATTCATGTTTGAAAAAAGAACATTATTTGCATTCAGAGCGCAGCGATCGAATAATTGCTGAAGCAATCAAGTGGAATTATCACGAATTTCGTAAGAGATTTAGCAAGCATCCGTTTAAAGTAAGAAGTGTTTTGTGAATGAGTATGAATTCATTGAATGGAGGATTGTGTGGACGATCCAGAAGGAATAGAGATGCGCGATGGATACAACTCATTCAATCCATACGAGTGTATCTGGGTAACTAACTATGAAAGTTCGAAATAACGGTAATCGTCTCTTCATTTTACGTACTCTTTCGCCCGTCTGAATGACGAGGGAAAACGCGGAATGAAGGGTCGATTAGATAGCCATATTTCGAAGTACATACTTTACACGTGTAGTTATTTATTTGCAGAAGGCTAATCAAACTTCTGGCAGTATTCGTATTCTGTTGGTTGGCAACTCACTTGCTCATAGAGCCAGTCAAATTTTCTATTCGATTCTGCAAGATAACCAAGATCTTCTGGAATTCAGATTATTTTCGCACTCTCGTAAGCATTTCTGAATAGTTTAACCGAGCCAGTTGAAAATATTGCTCGTAAGTTCAAAGAAAGAGAAGAATTTAAAAGCCATTAAATGCATGATTTTCTCAATTTGAGGATGCCGGCCAATCGAAGGAAATTGCCCTGAATATTTCAATGCGGTAATGAAGTTAGTCACACGAATGCAGCCGGATATCACAATTCTCATTTATGACGAGTTTGTTTTAATTTATTATTCTTCGATGCAATAATTAGAGTTTCAACAATTATTTCTAGATCGAAGCGACTAAGCGAACCATTTGATAATATTTTCACAGATAAAAGTTTCACAGATTTCGTGAATTTTCTAGCGCCTCTGAGGTGAATTATATAAATATTAGGTGTCTTGAAAACAAAGATTTCAGTAATAATTCAAAATTCCTTATTCTTGATGAATTTTATCCAAAAGCTAAATTGAATATCGCCTCAAGCATGTACAAGCGTTTATTGAGAAATCAATCACTTGATGATCTAAGGGAACGATCGGAAGTCAGTTTATATCATTCGCTTGTTCGATCAACTTGATTCATAAACTGTTTATAGCCGTTTATTAGAGCCAGCTCGTTCTACTATCGCCGTCTTGATCATCTTTCGTTTCACTATTCCAATATAATTCGTCACAATACAACAGCCGCTCTTTGTGCTGAGGATCCAGGATGGTGTTGGTGGTGAGAACAAATTAGATTGCAATTTAAAATACTGCAAGAGCAATGTAATTCAGGTACAATCGGAAAAAATTGCATGCATATTTCACTGATAAATTCCATTTATCAGCAGATGGATTAGAATTGATGAAGATGTCTTACAAGGAGATTTTAGAGGATTTGATTGAACGAGTGAAGAAAGAAAAGATACACAAAGAATAAATCAAATTGAGGATTTAATTGTGACTTTTTTTTTTTGTTTTGAACTTTAGCTACACTCAGAACATGCATAATCCCCTGACAAAAAGCCTATGAATGGCATCAAAAATACTTAAAATCGCGATAAACTGGTTACTCTAGTCGTTCTCTCTTCTCTATCTGTATATTTGATTGAGATCAGAAGCCATCGAACTCGTGAATTGAATAGAACGAGTGTGACTGCGCCAGAGTAGGTAGAGAGATAATGAGTGTACGGATACTACAAATAATTTAATTCAATATAAATTCTCACCGAGAAACCTTACCGAATCTTGCAACCACACACTGAAGTCTTGCCAGTGAAAGCCGGCCACTAGAACCCAACACATCTGAAGAGAATTCAACTTCCGCAGATAGCAGGGATAAAGGTTTCACTTGATGAACTGCTTTCACGAGATGAGTTATCGAGCATACGGAAACAACAATGAACATCTCTTTCTGCCTCTTGAGTAAAAGATGCTTTGAATTGTCCTAAATTAGGTTATTATTGCAATTTGAAAAAAAGTCATTCTCACCGCTATCATAGTGGACAGCCGAAACATCTCTCGACTTGTAAGCACAATCAGAATCGTCGAGAGAATAACGAAAATGAGATAGATCGCGGACGATTTTGATTTTTCAAACTTAAATATTCTTAGCTTCTTAAGATTGATAACTTAGTTTACCACAGTGCATCTGTCATCGAAATAGCTGAGGTATTTCACGCCATTCCTCTCAACGAATGAATAATCACAGAAGAAGATTTGAACGCATTGAACCGCCGACAGAAATAACTGGACAATTACGAGTCTCGTGGTGAGGCTCTTGGTCCACACCTGAAATTGAGCTTACATCTGTCTCAAAAGAGTATAACGTGATTTACATTTTCAAAGAGACTAATGCTTCGCATTACAGCCAATCGATGAAGGGACATGTATAACTTTCCAATTGTAGCAGCTGTTACCGTGAAAGAGTTCAATACCTGAAGAAAGTATTCAACGAAATGACAGGGGCCCTCACGTATGTGTATTTGAACACCCATGCCAATTCACTAGGATAGGAAAATCGAGAACCGATGATGTAGCCAATCACAGAGATGCTACTGAAGAAACCTAAGGATACAATATCATCATTCCCACGGAATTTACACTTCACTAACCTGTCATAACGAACCAATGGAAGAAGGACGTTCGAAATGCGTCATGTTTAGAGATTCCGAGACGAAAGAGAAGATACAAATGAGCGGTGAGAAGTGTACAGTCGATTAGATCTGTTGTTATGGACATGGAATAAGTATCGACAGGAAGAAGGAACCTCGAGGGTAAATGTAGAGCGTATTGGATCACAGAGGAATGCATCTGCTGACATAACTGAATTTCCAGAATAGCAGCTGAAATGGCGTGAATTTGTTTAACTTTTAGAACATTTACCTATTTTTGCAACTGGGCGATTGTGATGCTCTCCACATCAGCTTTTATGACCCCCTCACTTGTGTGCTTCTTATCTACTTCTCTCTCGAATTGAATACGTGATCACGTCTACCCCTCATTATTACTGCTTCTTTTACTATGCCCTGCCAACTACATTTTTTGAGTTGTTTTTGCGTGCTCACTAGTTTTCAAATTTATTAATATCACGCCCGTCACGAGAGAATCGAGCTGATGGTGGGAATGAGGCAAAATCGTGAAATGAGTTAAGTTCGGTTTTGGCCACCCCTAGGCATGTCCTAGCACCCTCCAAAGTCTCATTGTGTAGAAATCATTTTGGAGCTCCCAGCACCGGGTCGGTATCCTGGATCCCCAACTTTGACCGGCAATATCTCGGTTCTCGTGCATTGTAAAGAAAAATTGTTCTAAGAGCAACCCCACTTATTTTTCGGAGCTCTATCGATCTGTACAGGTTAGAAGTCATGAAAGAGTTTCTGAAAGGTGCTACATTCAAATGAATGAAATAAGAAAACGTGTTAAAAGGCGCAGCTAATTTTTGGATATGTGATAGAGCTCGCTGAGTTCTTTCGAATGAGTGGTTTACGACCCGAAAAAACGTTATGCGCGTAGAAGTTATGCCCTTCGCAGTTTTCGACTTGATTTGAAGTCATTTCATTCCATTCGCACAGGTCATTTTGAGTTGCGCGAATGGAATGGTTCAATTATCTTCACTTATGTTTCACTTTCCCTCATTTACCCGGTCTTTCGGAATACGACTATCGTAGTGCATTGTTCATTAGAACTGAATCTTCTTCAAAGTTGCTCAGTTTGTGACAGATCGAGGGACAGCATGAGGGAGCGAACAAACCGAAGTGGATTTCAGATTTTTTTATTAGCTGTTTTCGCTGATTTCTGTTCAGCCAAAAAAAGTTATGATGAGCATTGCAAATAAATAGTTCCTCGAGCTTATCCTGAATTCGCGAAATCAGATGACATCATACAATCCTAATAGGCCACTCACCAGCGAAGGTTCAGTTCTAATGAACAATGCACTACGATAGTCGTATTCCGAAAGACCGGGTAAATGAGGGAAAGTGAAACATAAGTGAAGATAATTGAACCATTCCATTCGCGCAACTCAAAATGACCTGTGCGAATGGAATGAAATGACTTCAAATCAAGTCGAAAACTGCGAAGGGCATAACTTCTACGCGCATAACGTTTTTTCGGGTCGTAAACCACTCATTCGAAAGAACTCAGCGAGCTCTATCACATATCCAAAAATTAGCTGCGCCTTTTAACACGTTTTCTTATTACATTCATTTGAATGTAGCACCTTTCAGAAGCTCTTTCATGACTTCTAACCTGTACAGATCGATAGATCTCCGAAAAATAAGTGGGGTTGCTCTTAGAACAATTTTTCTTTAAAATGCACGAGAACCGAGATATTGCCGGTCAAAGTTGGGGATCCAGGATACCGACCCGGTGCTGGGAGCTCCAAAATGATTTCTACACAATGAGACTTTGGAGGGTGCTAGGACATGCCTAGGGGTGTCCAAAACCGAACTTAACTCATTTCACGATTTTTGCCCCATTCCCAAGAATTGTCATTCTAGCTCGATTCTCTCGTGACGGGCGTGATATTGAGTTCTATAATCATTGCAAATTCTGATTCATCTCCGAAAATCATCATTACCATCTGAGATGAACGCTACCAATTTCTCATTTCCGACTTCGCTGATTCAATTTACTATTTGATTAATTTTTGAGGTAATCACCAGTGGAGAATGAGGCTTCTCTATCCCATCTCCCTCTTCCTCCTACTCCAATCAATAGTGAGTGACCTCACTGTATCTTCTCATTACGACCCCCTCGCTTTCCCCTTCCTTATCACCAATTTCAGCCCATCGTCATTGGAAATGGCATGGTCACCTCCTTCTTCTATCGTCTATTCGGTATAGGCGATAATAGTGATATGATCAGACTTCGCACAACAACAACAACCACAACAACAACTACTACTACTGAGACTCCAACCACTCATAAATGGAAATCGCATCATGGTTGGCGGGCAAAATATGAAGCTCAATGAACTATTATTTCAGAAATCTACTCAACCTCTCATTCTTCCACTTGCGGAGCTTCTACAGATATGTTCCAATCGAATAAACGCCGATTTGCAAGAGTTGTTGGAGGATTTGAGGTGAAATATGGAAATATTTGTTTGCGATACTGCCTATTTACTGCCGTGTTTTTCTTGGAAGATCAGAAATTTATATTAAATATGCACTTGAGGCTCCTCGTGGCTTCCATACCTACATTGGCTCAATTCGGAAAAGAAAACCTCTCACTTCTGAATTCGAACATTTCTGCGGGGCAACACTAATTCATCCCAAGTTTCTGCTAACCGCTGCTCATTGCTTGATGTAAGAATTATAGTTTTATCCGCACTTTCTGAAGTTTATATTATGGAGTAAGATCTCGCAATAAACATAGAGAACAAATTATTCTAGTGGCGAGATAATTCCCAATCTCGATGTTGTGGTGGGAATGGACGATGAACGAACACAACAGATAATGAGAATTGAACGACTGCATCCACATTCACACTTCAGAGGTTTATTATTCATCTTATTAATGCCTCAACGCTAATTTTCTAAGGAAGTGTGAATTCCTGGGCGGATGACATCGCACTCATTGAATTAACGGAAGAAGTGACTCTGAATAAATTCGTTTCGCTTGCTTGCCTTCCCAATAAGTAAATCATGGTTCTGGTTTCAATCAAGAAATTAACTCTTCCAGTGACTTCGATTTCCATGGTGGTCGTCTGTGTATCGTCAGCGGATGGGGAATAGAAGAAGTCAGGAAAACAAATAGTAATTTATTTTCTGTTTCTAGCGACATAATTATTCAATCAGAGCACCTTCAAGTTGGATTAGTGCCGATTATCGATCGATTTTCGTGTATGAGCCACTCAGCTTCATATGCATACAAAAAATTGCCCAAGTGACTTTGCTTATGTTTCTATTGCCATAATCTTATATTTAGACATTCCTTCTGTGCGGGTTATTCCGAGGGAAGAGTCGATACTTGTCAAGGAGACAGTGGTGGACCATTCGTTTGTCAAGAGAATGGTGATTACATATCCAATAACAGAATCATTATATAAATGCAAATGAGAATAAACTTATTTTTTGTATTTCAAATTTCGAGGGAAGGAAGGGGAAATACGTGATATTGTGCATTTCAGGATTATTCTACGTCGTAGGAGTGACCAGTTGGGGAAAAGGGTGCGGCGAACTCAGGAATCCAGGCAAGTAAAAATTCAAACAGAATCTCTAAAAATTTCCTAGTTTAGGAGTCTACACGAAGGTCACTGGATATCTCGATTGGATTGATAGGATTATCAAAAAAGATAAATACGAATACGATTACTAAAGCTCATCTGGACTCCCGCGTTCCTTATCGCTATTGTTCTCGCTATTGTTCTGACCACCAGTATTGTTTGGGGTACAGACAATCAAATAAAGATAGTTGTGCATCTTATCGAAATAACATGATCATCAAACAATCAGCCAGTGGTGTTTATTAATATTTTTATTGTATGATGCTGTGTGGTCAATTCAGCATAGCAGCGCATGGTAGCTTTCGTCAGGGAAATCTTCATAGTATGATATTTGCTTTGCAACTGGTATCATCATGAACCACTGATGCACTCCATATCAACATTTATGATCGCCTCGCTCATTTTCTCATTATCTCTTTCTCATTCCCATTCAATTCGTGATTACGCTTAGCCCTCACTATTCCATTCTGTTTAAAAAGTGGTCGGGTTATCTTATTAGAATTTTTTAAATAATATTTTCGGATTTTTAGATAATATGTTGCAAAACGTATCGCATTGTTGTGCTTTGTTTTACCTGTGGAGGAAATTTAATAACTATTTGAAATTCAATAATGCTATCGATAATCCTAGAAAGCAATCACATTTTAAAGCTTTCTTTTAAAATTAGCTCTCAATTTATTATTTAAAAATTCAAAGAAGGACAGTTTCCTATAATCCTCATCTTTGACTAGATTTCAATTTGAAATATTTTTTTGTATCGAATTCAGGTAATCACTACATCAATGAGGCTTCTCTATCCAATCTCCCTCTTCCTCGTATTCCAATCAATAGTGAGCGATTCCTCTCTATATTTTCTTTACGCCCTTCTCACCTTCAACTGCTTATCTCGAAATTCAGCCCGTCGTATCATGCAATGGATTGGCAAGCCGTTTCCTCTATCGCCTATTCGGAATAGGCGATAACAGTGATATGATCAGACTTCTCACAACAACAACAACCACAACAACAACCACAACAACAACAACAACAACAACTACTACTACTACTACTGAGGCTCCAACCACTCCAGAATGGAAGTCGAACCGTGGTGGAGCGTCATATTGAAAAATTTGGAGTGAATCAAATTATTTCAGAAATTTATGCTCTTTCGGACTCAACTTGCGGCGCACCTACCGATATTTTCCAGTCCAAAAGACGTCGATTCACAAGAGTTGCTGGTGGATTTGAGGTTAGCTGTATATTTTACGTATATTGCCGCTCTATTTGACTGCTGCTAAACTTATATCTTGCAAATATAACAAAAAAAACAATTTGGCTCAGGCTCCACGCGGCTTTCATACGTACATTGGTGCGATTCGACAAAGGGATCCTTACTCATGGAGATGGGATATAATCTGTGGTGCAACTCTAATCCATCCCAAATTCCTTCTTACTGCTGCCCATTGTTTACAGTAAGGAAATATCGGGATATGCAATGGAAGTTAAAAGAGTTTACTTGCATCCACACTTCAAAGGTTTCTCATCTCATAGTGCTTCAGTTATTTTTCATATTTTTATAGGATCAGGAACTTATCAGGGAATCTTATTGGGACATGATATCGCTCTCATCGAATTGAGGAACGATGTGATATTGAACAATTTCGTTTCGCTCGCTTGTCTGCCCAAAAAGTGAAGGGTCTTCATTTCTAATTTTTTTCAAATTTTCCTTTTTTCAGTGACTTCGATTTCAAAGCAGGTCATCTGTGTTTGGTGAGCGGATGGGGAAACGTTGAAGAGAATTGGAGTGGTATAAGATATTTAAATTGTCAATGCCCCAAATTCTTCCATACCGCAGGGTTCACCGATCGACTTCGAGTAGGAATTGTTCCTCTAATAGACCGCGCATCGTGCATGAAGCATTCTATCTCTGAACTCTACAAATTATTGCCGAAGTAACTTGTATTTGTTATGAGGCAATATGATCTGATTCTTTGAACTTCATTTTTTTAGTAAGTTAGAAAGATTTGCAAGATAAACGCAAATATATTGTTTAGAGTAGTGCAAAAGATTCATTTTCTGTGTTTTGTTTGTTTTACTAATCGACATCGATCTCAGACATGCTTTCTGTGCTGGATATTCCGAAGGGCAAGTGGATACTTGCAAAGGAGATAGTGGAGGACCTCTCGTGTGCCAAGATAATGGTGAGCGTCAAGATTAGGGAGGAAGAATCCCCTAAAAATGAGGAAATACGGATATTTTATTCCAGGATTGTTTTATCTCGTTGGAATAACGAGTTGGGGCGAAGGTTGCGCAGAAGTTGGAAATCCAAGTAACAAAACATTGAAATTATTTTAAAAAGATATTTCAGGAGTCTACACGAAGGTTACGGATTATCTCGATTGGATTGACAGGATTGTCAATAAAGATATGTAAGTATGAAGACTATTATGATTACTAACGCCTACATATATAATCGCATATGCTGTTCTTTATTCGATTGTACTCGATTGCTGTCGTATGTAATCATTTCACACCAGTGTTGTGTTGAGCACAGAGAGATGAATAAATGAAATCGTTCCTCGAAAGAAACGTAGTACGATAATTACAATCGAGAATGGATCACTTTCATGGCTTGTAAAAAAAAGTTATTAGAATTTATTATTGATTGAAATAGTGAGAATCGTATGGACATTTGAGTGTAATGACACATCACAGATGGTAATCCAAAGCTTGTAGTAATAATTTCCTCATGGAGATAATATCTCCTCCAACAATACGGGAATATCGGGTCCTTTGAGTCCAAGTGCACTCAAAAGGAGGCAATTCTCCTGCAATGATTTTGATTATTACTGTTTTACGTTTTCGAATCAACGAGAGGTATTTCACCTTTCCTCTCTTGATTATTTTGGACAGCCAAGCGATCAGGGCAAGTATTTCAACATAAGCAGCTGGACCCTGAAGTGAAATTACTTTTGAATAATGTTCTTGAACAACGGTACTTACGTCTACCAAGCCACGTTTTGCCAGTAAATATGACATCATCGATTTGGAGAAGCGGTCGCGCTGAAAAAAGTAATTTCGTTATAGATAAGAAAAAATTGCTTACCTGCTCCTGCAGTCCCGTTCGCGCAGTGGAAGAGAGATCCTCGTGAGCTGTAATTCAATTGTTGTCAGGAGCAGTCAAACATTAAAAGTGCACGAGCAATAAGATTCAACTGTATCTGCGTATGAAATAGCCGCACTTACTTGGATCACACGCAATCATCGCTTTGAGCAGTACGTATTCAGTTTTGTCCATTTCCAGATTTCGTATCTTATCGATCAACCCAAAGTTGTGATCGCGGTCTTGCAAAGCTTCTCTGAAAGATACCACTGGTTCGTAGAAATCATAACCGTAATTAGGGCTGGCAGAATGAAGAATCCTTCTCTTCATTCCGCGTGCTCTCTAACCGGTCAGAGTGACGAGAGAGTACGCGGAATGAAGAGACGGATTCACCCTGACAGCACTAATTGTAATCTCACTTGGGTATATCTCTCCTCGTCAGCACAACTCCATCGGGCATCACAGCCACATCACTCTTCATCGTATCGTATGAAAAGAAGGCAGCAGTGAGAAGAGTGACCTTCCGAGTTACTGCGCGGACGAGGATTCGCTGGAATGATAGAATAATTAATATAATGTAGGAAAGGTGACACCAAGCCAAGCGATTTTACAGTAGTGAAACTGGCCGGATAATGGAGATATCAATCAAAATAAAATTAACCTTCTCCTGATAGGACAACTCCGAGAAGAATTCAAACGTCTTGATCCACTCGATTGTGTAGAACTGAATAAAATCTTGATTCATAGTCAAAATATTTGTTTCAAACCAAGTCAACAGTGAGCCATGGCTTCAAGTACGGTGGCGCATCGGGTTTTCGTGCCCAGGACGGATAGGGAATACGGTCACGGATACGAATCTGGAACAGATGTATGAAAATTGTTTGAAAGGAATCACTTAACCTCGATAGGAATGTGCCTGGCTGGAAATAGCATCAGTTCGCCGGCTGCTGGAGCATCCTGAATTTTTTTAAAAATAAACAATTCTTATTTTCGGTAGATCAAACCCCGAAGTCATAGCCGAGTCGTGATGGGCATTCGAGGACGCACTGTAGTTTGAATGAGGGATCGTGGGGATTCGGATTGAGTTTTGATCTTCTGGAATCAAAACCACAATAATGAGATTGACGTGAACAACGAATACCGTAATCGCTGATGCGCAATCTCAAGGAACAACAGTTCTTCAATCGTTCGGTCGATCATGCTTTCAGATGATTGCAGAGGTGGAATGAACACCTGTATTCAAGATACACATACAAGATTTTAAATCATAACAAAAATTATTCGTATATTTTATGAGTTCGCCTGCTCTTTCAGCATGGCACATTACTTAGAATAAAAACAGTTTTTCCTTCCTATAATAAAAATAGAAAAAACTGACTTTCACATCAACAGGGGAGCCTCTCTCAGAAGACGTCGATGGAAATTCCAGTCCTCTCTTTCTCAGAATATCACAGATTATTGTATTCGCTTCTGTAAGAGTCGTGGTCGATTATCACATAACTATGCATAAGACATCAATGGTCAGGTCGTAATCTCTCGTTATTCACTATTCCGCTGTTAATCAGGCGTCATTTCACGCTGCTTACACCGCATTGAAAGCAGCCTTTCCATCTCCTTTTCCTCGTGACTTCTCGCGTAAACGAGAAGTGACGTAGGAGTAAGAGGGAAAGGTCTGTTCTCTGAATAGAGTACACTTTCTGTTTACCTGTCATATGGAAAGGACATGCTAGGAATGCCTACCATAATCCAATCCAATCGAAAATAAAGACATGAAATTTCATAATACAAATATTCCAATAAATTTTCATTTCTTTTTCTCGTTCGAAATTCACTCGGCCTTACCAGGAACAGGAATGGAAGTAATGGCCAATGGATTCATTCCGACATCCACGCATCGGTCGAATCGACAGGCTCGACAACGTACACGATCTTCTGTAAAGCAGATGTTTTATTCCCCTGAAATCTCCCCCTTTTCCACCCTCAAACGTGCTCTATCTCTAGTCGCACAAAAAACATCAGCTCAGTGATAATACTCGCAGTTTGATCTCTAAATCCACCTGATTGCCTAGACTGAGAAATCATACAATTTCTCACGCCTTCACCGAAGACTCCAAACTATTTGTGCGCCCTTCTCAGGGGCTGTTTTCTCCCCTTCGTTTCTTAGAGATTCGCTGACTCACGTGAAAGAAACGAGAGAGGAAATAAGGAAAGCGGAAGCTTTAGACAACTTTGAAGGATTTAATTTGGCTCTAACCCTTGTTTATGGATTCCTTGCACGCTCCATTGTATCGACAGAAGAATCGACGTTCCGTCTGAATCGTTCGACGGAAGAAAGTTTTGCATCCGGAACACGAACCAATCTGAAGGTGGAAATTATGGCTTCAGAAGTAAGGGAGTAGTCCGTCAAATGATATCTTGTCAGGTTCAGTTCTCAGATATCGTACATGAATTACAATTACACGATGCATAAACAAAGACAAATGCATACGTCATAATGGTAACCAGCCGCTTTGTCTCCACAAACGGCGCAAGTGTTGGGACAAACGAGTCGATTCGAGGAGGAAGTTATGGCCAGTGGTTCCTTGATGTGCCATGACTTATCATCGACTATATCCTCAACGATATCCTCGATAGTAGACTGCATTCCACCCAGCCAGCTATCCATTCTGAATCGGTACTCCGTTTTACAGAAGCATAAATGAGAAAAAAAAGATAGTAAATGGCAGGGGATTTGAGAGTAAACAAGATATATTGCGAGAAAACGGGAAGACTGAAAACTAGAAAGACTATAAATGCAAGAAGAACTGAAGAAATGCGTAGCAAACGGTATCTATTGTAGTCACGACTCGGATTGAGCCGAGAATGGAAAGCAATTTGCCGCAATAATCGGGCGATGTAGTGAACGACGCGTGAGAAATCGGATTGAGGACATAAACTACGAAGGGGAAAGACGGAGATCCCTCGGATAGATGAATGCACTTTGGAAAAACTAGAAAAAGAGATGAAGTGTTCTCGAACATAGTTATTACCTTCCACTTTCCGGTATAGAAAACGCTCAAACGACTGAAAAAATGGTTAAAAGAAAGAGCGGAGTCTCCTTAGTGCACGTAAATAAGCGGAGATCTGAGAAGCGAGAGAGGGGAGAGACACAAAAAGTGAGAAGAGGATTTGGCCACGCCTTCTCTCGATTGTATGAATCGAGATGGGAAATAATACTGAGAATTCGTGCGATTATGTGTGCACTCGAGAATATATTCTAGCGAAAACACATAAACGACGATGGAAAGTTGAGACTAAGTGCATTGATGTATGTTTTTACTCATTTTTCTTCAAGGTTTTATTGGTAATTGTTTTATCATACTGTAAATCACAGTCTGTGGTTTTAATTTATTTATAATGATAATATAACCCGAGCGAGTAAAATGTTGTCCTCAGCAGAAAAACAAGTTGTGATAGAGAATACAAGAAACTGTTGTTTGCGTTTTTTTTCTGGGAAAAACACTTTACTTCAGAAGTATGTTCAGCATTCAATGAGCATTCATGAATTAATTTTTTCCATCCGAAGGTTCTGTATTTTTCAAAAACTTTCGCATTGCAACGTTCCGACTGAGCTTCTTCATCATTTCGTTCTGTGAATATGGGTGATGAAAATTATGAGCACTGATAAAACCTTTCTCATTGTTTCCTCAAGAGCCATTTTTCTCGATTTTTCAAAATCCAGCTCTGTCATCAAATTATTAATATTTGATTCGTAGTCAGCTTTCAGCTTTCTCGTTTCTTCCAACTGAAACAAAAATCGCTTGAAACATAACCAATTTTCATTCTTACTAAATTCTCATTTATTGCATGCAACTCATTCTCATTTTCTTTCTCCAGTCTCAGACAATTTCGTAATCTATTTCCCTCTTCTCTCAATAATTCACGATCTTCTGTCTGTGTCTGCTGATTATTTCGCAGTCTTTTCTCTTCAACTATCTAAATTACATTTTGGTACTCGTTTCTCTTTTTTTTCTGTCTTACCTGAGCCGAGTCATTTTTCAATTTCTTATTGGACTCATTTTCCTCCTTACTATTATCGTTTCTCACAATTGTTCTTTCCAATGGAACAATGGGAAGGACAAAAGTTGGGCGGTAAAAAGGAGCGGGGTCAGGTAGTTCAACTGGCGGAGGCAAAATGGAGAGGATTTTCTTAGGCTGAAAATGTCGCTATGGAAGGTGTTTCGGAGTAATCTCTTACTCTGGGAGGTATGTCAACTGAAGCGGGAACATTTTCAGCATTGAAGGTGTGCTTGCTAGAAAGATCCGACGGAATCGAGTGTGAGCTTATCTAAGATCAAATTTCACTTGAATATTTCGATCAAAGTATATACCCAGTTGAGTGATGATGGTATTTTCCCTGTCCATATCGTATAACTGGTCATTTTCCGAGCTTTATCTATGCAGATCACAAACTCCGGCATGCCAATGCTCACTACATTATCTTCAATGCCGACTAAATTCATAAAACTCCTGAATTTACAATAACGTACGAAAAAGATTTAACAAATATTCACCAATTTTTCAGATTCGACGAACTTTCCATTGAAAATGGGCATTCACAGATTTTCAGATTTTCAGGATCAATAATCATAATCTTTTTACATGTCGGGATTAGCAGAAAAACGAAATCATTGTGATCTTGAGCGTAAACCAACTTTGATATCTATAAAAAAATATTATGGAGAGATTATTATCCAAATCTCACCGAAAAATCTTCATTGAGATTCTCCAACAGCGGACTCTCCACGAATATTAATCTCTCTCCAACTTTTCGGCAGTTCGTTCTATAGTTAGTGAAGAATACCAGAATGGATCCTCTGCAAAGTTTCAAAAAGTCATCAACTTAAAAAAAAATCCACCATCTAAATCTACCAATTATATCCCGATTGAAACCGTTGAGCATGGTGATACCTGTGAACGACCGAATAACCGGCAAGCTGCTTCTCCAGAGGCTCTACGAAATTATTCAGGATAATTCCTTCATTGGTTTCAGCGATTGTCAGATGACGATCAACGGGCGCGATTCGTACTTGCTTTCCACTACGAAAAGCAAGGAATGGTCCACTTTGTATATTGAAAACAGAAGAAGACTACAAAAATTATTTATTCTGAACTTTATAAATGCAATTATACCTTCGATATTTGCGAGTCGTGGGTAGGTATCTGAAATCGACGAAAGTATCGAAATTTTAATAAAAATTAAGATAAATTCTATATCTATGATAAATTCTATACCGAGGGATGCAATTTGAATGTCTCCATGAGTATTTGAGTATTGTCAACTTTTGCTTTGAAGATTTCATTGTTCTTTGCCTACAAAAGAGTTTGTTCAAAATAGTCCAAATAAGAAGCATCTCACATTTCTCAGGTACAAAATATTATCTCTGACTCCTTGAATTACAATCGCTCCTTTGATGAGTCGACTTTCATGCATTCGAACACTGTAAGGTGTTAAATAGATCAGATACCTATGGTAGCTTACATATTTCTAGTTGCTTTTAGTTCAACAGATCCATCCTCCCTTGTTGATATCTGGAACATCGCACCTATAATGCATTGAAAGTTCCGGGATATTTGACCGAAAAATGTTCAAACGAAACTAACCGTTGTGCAATTGAATTAAGAGACCGGATCTGAGAAAAGTGACCATTGTCCGGACATTGCGCCAGGATTTTCGATTCCGGCCACCATACTCACAGGGCCTGAGGGGGCCTTGACCTTGTTTACAAAAATGATGACGTCACTGCTCGTATTGCGAAATGCGGCGCGCCAGGTGCGGGCATGTGGAAAAGTGACGAAAATTCATAACTTCTCAACCGAACAAGATAGAACCAAAATTCCTTTTGCAATATGTTAGGCATGCCCAGGGTGTAATGTGACACTTTTTGGATAAATTTTAGGTCGATCCTCATTTCGACTTTTCGTCTCACTTTTTCATATTTTTCGAATTCTCAGTATTTCAGAG
>LS486579.1:0-30104 GCA_900490705.1 Pristionchus arcanus
CTATTCACCGAATCATCCGTTTCCAAGGTCACTTCTTCTGCTCCATTAATGACAGATTCCATCAATGCCACTTTCTCCCTCTATAAATATATATTCAACATTCGATAACAATCCGTATAAGTGATCGTTGAAAGATAAGATTTTGAGCTAATATGTGTGAATATAATGGAATAATAATTCCTAATAATTCAATTGAACCGACCAATTGACGAATCTCCTCCTCCTGCCTTCTAATAACCATCTGTAGTTCCGATTTCTGAATCAAATATCTAATCTTTTTGGTTGGCGACAAACAATTTTTAGGATACAATAGATGTTACAGAACCCTTAAAACATAATCGAAAGTCTCACTTCGAATCTACAGAACTCGTTACTGCAATCATCCATTCTTTCCTCTTCTTCCAGATTATGAATGCCGTCCCCATCGAATTGGTCTTGTCCAGAGTTCTGGAATCGATATAATACATTTCGTTCGTTATACCAAGAGACTGATTCCATTTCATTAGAAAATGAATATAGAGTGGCATACCTCCTTCGAATCTCGCTCATAATGGCTCATCATTGGATAGTCTTTATTTGAATTACCAGAATCCTCGCTTCCTTTCATGTTTTCAATAGTCTACAAACATCATTTATATTATTTACACCCTTCCAAGAGACTGATTTCAATGCATAACAAAAATGAATATAGAGTGTCTTACCTCCATCGATTCACGCTTATAATCGCTAATCATTGAGTGATCTCTATTTGCATTAAAAGAATCGTCCATTCCTGTCATTTCGTCAATACTCTGCAAACATTATATTTATTATTTATAGATACCATATCTTAATCTTCGAAATCACTAAGCAATCTTTGATTCGATCGCATAAACAGGCAACATTTATTCATTCTCTACTGTGTATGCGCATATGTAATATACGAATTTAATGGCGGGACTTAATCGTTTACATGTATCCCGCCCGATCTCTTCCGATTACACTTTGAAGAAGCTTTAATCTACTGATCTTCCTCACGCTCATTACACCCAGAAACACCAATGACACTTCCGATGTAATATTTGATCTTTGATCTCTACTTATCCTCGTCTTTATCTCCCCAATGGAATAAATCCTTATGTCTTACCTGGGTGAGACACGTTGACAAAGATGATGATAATGAGGAAGAAGTGATTGGGGATTTGAAAAGATTGACAAACTCTTGTGCGATGTTATCGTCCTCGAACTGAAAAAATTACTTGATTTATATTTTCTTTCTTATTTCGGGTCTTTTCATCAGATTGTTTTTTTATTAAATACTTTAACGTCAACTGCAAACTCTTTTGAATTTTCTCTGCTGAAGAAAACTAAACGAAAATGGTCCATAACTAAATAAATATAGCATCTCACCTCAAGTGTCGCAATGATTTTTTTCTTATTCTTGGTGGGTTTCTCAAGTTGGACTGTATTCGTATTTCTGGATAAAACGCACTCAGCGAATTTGGCACTTCGATTTCTCACCTGATGAAAAGCTTTCATCGTAGCTGTTCGAGAAATCATATGCATCGCGAAAAAATATGAAAATGTGTTACCGTTTTAGAGAAACTGAGAGCAATACCGTCAATGAAGACGAAGATTCCACCTCGAAAGGGCTTCAGCTTTTGGGAAATGGTCTAAAATATGAGTGTATATTATTATTATTGCTAGAGGGAACAGGGAACAGTGCATTTCAGTAGATAACAACTGATATTTATCTCACATTGTAAATTGCAGAAATGGGCACTGGGGAGTATTCCACTGCGATTACTATTAGAGTTGCACTGACGAGCAGGTGTTGTTCCAGCAAACTCAGAGTATCCAAAACTATAACAGAATGGGATTATGTATGAAATTTTATCTTTTATAATAATCTCGAATTGTCTTCACATTGCACAAATATATAACTTTCATTTACTACAAAATATTCTCGTTTTCGGGGTGTATTGTTTGACAATAAATAGTCTGAGAACTTACACTTCAACAGTAAATACTCCTTCTCCTTCGCATTGAAGGGTACCCATTCCATGTTTATTGATCCAACCAAAGAACTGCCTTTCGTAACCTGCAATGCATTTGTCTGATACTTGAAAATGATTTTTGTTGATATTTTTATACTTGATGTGCCGCTAAACCGATTGACCAAAATTGCAGCATCTTTATAGTTCTTTCCGAAACGGCAATTTGAAGGAGTAGGCTGAAAATAAATAGTTTAAAATAATGATTGAACTATTTTATAGTCTGTTCCAATGTCTCGAATGTCTTGAATCTTATCCCTACCCTATCTTATCACCGATTTCTCACTCATTAGAATTCATCTCATCTGACTGGAGAATGATCTTGCTCAATTAAGTGTTCACCTGACCTGTTATTCACATCGAAAATTTCAATATATCTTCCTGTTCTATTACTGTAAGAAATCGTTCCGATCTGTAGATAGCGTTAATTTATCGAAGGTCTATTAACAAAAGAATCCAAGATCAAATCTACCGATTAATCGCTTCATTTATCTCTATAGTATACTATTGTAATAGGTTCTGGATAAGATGATAGAAAAAAATGTGTCATGTTCTTACCAGTGATCCGTTATTTGATCGTACTTCTCCAGTAACGCCGTTCCATTCGCTCCATCTACCAATGTTATTCACATCGACTGTGCATAAGTGCTGCAAAGAAAATGTCAATGGAGTTCTCTTCAATTTAGACTATAAAAACTAATCTACTCGCGCACATATATGATATCTGATTCAATTATTGAGCACCATATTTATATTAGATAGTACGAATCAGGTACGGTACGGTACGGTGATGAACTACCTGATTCAACGTGTTTTTTACTTCAAATGATCTAGCGTTAGTTCGATTTATTACTGTCGCTGTGTATAGCTGCAAAGAGAGAAGATTGGTTGCTTATCTCAGGTCAATTCTAATATCTCACTGTGGTGGAAGTGACTTGATCAGTCATATATTAAGAAATATTAAAAAATCCATATTAAGAAATCGACTCTCATTCTCTAATCTAGTATGAGGGATTAAATTTATTGAATGATCACTATTGTCTACAAAGAAGAAACACACAGATTTGTTTCTCTTGTTCGCAACAATCTCAAATTGATTCAAACTCGTTAAAAAGAATGTAATATGAAGGTTTGCGTTTTTAACCAACATACAAGATACTTTCTTTCTAGTTTCGGTATATTTTATATAAACTCGTCCCTATATTATTACACACCATTGCCCTACTGCAATCGATAAATCGCTTTTGTACGCTATTCACCGAATCATCCGTTTCCAAGGTCACTTCTTCTGCTCCATTAATGACAGATTCCATCAATGCCACTTTCTCCCTCTATAAATATATATTCAACATTCGATAACAATCCGTATAAGTGATCGTTGAAAGATAAGATTTTGAGCTAATATGTGTGAATATAATGGAATAATAATTCCTAATAATTCAATTGAACCGACCAATCGACTAATCTCCTCCTCCTGCTTTCTAATAACCATCTGTAGTTCCGATTTCTGAATCAAATATCTAATCTTTTTGGTTGACGACAAACAATTTTTAGGATACAATTGATGTTACAGAACATAATCGAAAGTCTCACTTCGAATCTACTGAACTCGTTACTGCAATCATCCATTCTTTCCTCTTCTTCCATATAATAACTGCCGTCCCCATCGAATTGGTCTTGTCCAGAGTTCTGGAATCGATATAATACATATCTTTCGTTATACCAAGAGACTGATTCCATTTCATAAGAAAATGAATATAGAGTGTCATACCTCCTTCGAATCTCGCTCATAATGGCTCATCATTGGATAGTCTTTATTACCAGAATCCTCGCTTCCTTTCATGTTTTCAATACTCTACAAACATCATTTATATTATTTACACCCTATCTTAATCTTCCAAGAGACTGATTTAAATGCATAACAAAAATGAATATAGAGTGTCATACCTCCATCGAATCTCGCCCATCATCGCTCATTGGATCGTCTCTATTTGTATTATTAGAATCGCCCCTTCCTGTCACGTCTTCAATACTCTACAAACATTATATTTATTATTTATAAATACCCTATCTTAATCTTCGAAATCACTAAGCAATCTTTGATTCGATCGCATAAACAGGCAACATTTATTCATTCTCTACTGTGTATGCGCATATGTAATATACGAATTTAATGGCGGGACTTAATCGTTTACATGTATCCCGCCCGATCTCTTCCGATTACACTTTGAAGAAGCTTTAATCTACTGATCTTCCTCACGCTCATTACACCCAGAAACACCAATGACACTTCCGATGTAATATTTGATCTTTGATCTCTACTTATCCTCGTCTTTATCTCCCCAATGGAATAAATCCTTATGTCTTACCTGGGTGAGACACGTTGACAAAGATGATGATAATGAGGAAGAAGTGATTGGGGATTTGAAAAGATTGACAAACTCTTGTGCGATGTTATCGTCCTCGAACTGAAAAAATTACTTGATTTATATTTTCTTTCTTATTTCGGGTCTTTTCATCAGATTGTTTTTTTATTAAATACTTTAACGTCAACTGCAAACTCTTTTGAATTTTCTCTGCTGAAGAAAACTAAACGAAAATGGTCCATAACTAAATAAATATAGCATCTCACCTCAAGTGTCGCAATGATTTTTTTCTTATTCTTGGTGGGTTTCTCAAGTTGGACTGTATTCGTATTTCTGGATAAAACGCACTCAGCGAATTTGGCACTTCGATTTCTCACCTGATGAAAAGCTTTCATCGTAGCTGTTCGAGAAATCATATGCATCGCGAAAAAATATGAAAATGTGTTACCGTTTTAGAGAATCTGAGAGCAATACCGTCAATGAAGACGAAGATTCCACCTCGAAAGGGCTTCAGCTTTTGGGAAATGGTCTAAAATATGAGTGTATATTATTATTATTGCTAGAGGGAACAGGGAACAGTGCATTTCAGTAGATAACAACTGATATTTATCTCACATTGTAAATTGCAGAAATGGGCACTGGGGAGTATTCCACTGCGATTACTATTAGAGTTGCACTGACGAGCAGGTGTTGTTCCAGCAAACTCAGAGTATCCAAAACTATAACAGAATGGGATTATGTATGAAATTTTATCTTTTATAATAATCTCGAATTGTCTTCACATTGCACAAATATATAACTTTCATTTACTACAAAATATTCTCGTTTTCGGGGTGTATTGTTTGACAATAAATAGTCTGAGAACTTACACTTCAACAGTAAATACTCCTTCTCCTTCGCATTGAAGGGTACCCATTCCATGTTTATTGATCCAACCAAAGAACTGCCTTTCGTAACCTGCAATGCATTTGTCTGATACTTGAAAATGATTTTTGTTGATATTTTTATACTTGATGTGCCGCTAAACCGATTGACCAAAATTGCAGCATCTTTATAGTTCTTTCCGAAACGGCAATTTGAAGGAGTAGGCTGAAAATAAATAGTTTAAAATAATGATTGAACTATTTTATAGTCTGTTCCAATGTCTCGAATGTCTTGAATCTTATCCCTACTCTATCTTATCACCGATTTCTCACTCATTAGAATTCATCTCATTTGACTGGAGAATGATCTTGCTCAATTAAGTGTTCACCTGGCCTGTTATTCACGTCGAAAATTTCAATATATCTTCCTGTTCCATTACTGTAAGAAATCGTTCCGATCTGTAGACAGCGTTAATTTATCGAAGGTCTATTAACAAAAGAATCCAAGATCAAATCTACCGATTAATCGCTTCATTTATCTCTATAGTATACTATTGTAATAGGTTCTGGATAAGATGATAGAAAAAAATGTGTCATGTTCTCACCAGTGATCCGTTATTTGATCGTACTTCTCCAGTAACGCCGTTCCATTCGCTCCATCTACCAATGTTATTCACATCGACTGTGCATAAGTGCTGCAAAGAAAATGTCAATGGCGCTCTCTTCAATTTAGACTATAAAAACTTGTAATCTACTCGCGCACATATATGATATCTGATTCAATTATTGAGCACCATATTTATATTAGTACGAATCAGGTACGGTACGGTGATGAACTACCTGATTCAACGTGTTTTTTACTTCAAATGAACGAGCATTAGTTTTATTTATTATTGTAGCGATGTATTCCTGCAAAGAGGGAAGATCGGTTGATTATATCAGGCCAATTCTAATATCTCACAATGGTGGACGTGGCGACATCAGTAAAAACGTATTCCTTCGCATCGGCTATAATCTGCAAAAATGGAAGAGTGGAAGAAAAGTGAATGCTGCAGGTATGAATCGGATATTTAGCGAGACTTAGTCATAGACCCTGCTCCCCTCTCGCTGAAATCACCTTCTCTCATTCACATCTGAACACTGATCCATGGAATATCGATTCTAGGGTTTCTCTCACCTTTTTCAAGTACTACGAATTCGACAAAAGTCGTCCTCGTGTACTCACTATAGTAGTGATTAGCATTCTATCTCTATACCCTGTAAGATCGATGAAGGACCCAATTTTTCTCATTACGAGTGAGCGAAAAGAACGAAAGACGCAGTTTGAAAGTTTGAACGATACCTTCTCAATGCGAAGTTTGACGAAGTTCGGTTGGGGGTTTGGGGGAGTAACTGGTGTCGATAGCTGCAATCGTACATTTAATAACTAATTTCCCCCAATGAATTTTTCCAATTGTTCTCAAAAGTTGCCTTATTATCAGAATGAACGTTCAAAAATTAATTTTCGCTGGAAATTATTTATCATAGATATTAAGCCCTAATTTTTAACTAAAACATCTTCTTTTGTCATTTTATTTTTTTCAAAACACCCTTTCACGAATTGGGTACTTATTTATTAGCTCGTATTAAAAATATCTTCTCGCTGATTTCGCCTACTTATCAAGCATAGTATGTACAATTGACATGTATCAATAAACAAGATCAATTAGAAAGATACCTTCCCGCTGAGATTACTCTCATCCTTCTCATCATCTTCTTCATCCTGATTATTACCATCCTGATCCATTTCATCAGTATCACCGTCATTTTTCTTATCATCATCATCCTCTCCATCCTCTCCATCCTCCACTTCATCCTCAGTATTACTATTTTCATGATCCCTCCCCGCTCCTGCAGGACTTTCTTCAGTCGATGCCAGATCAATACTGCAATTCAGATTATTCCATTTATTCAGCATTGGAGAAATTAAACATTTTGTGAGAAACCTTCAACGTAACAGTATATGCGTTAAAATATATTTGATTTTTTCCTCTCCACTATGGTAAATATCAAATATCAGCCCTTTCAATTGAATGGATAAACTCACGAGGTGGCTGATTCCGATGAATCGAGTCCCTCATCAGATTTGATTTCCTCGGCAATCTTCTCAAAGTGTCCTCCTACAGCGCATACCTCCTTATTCTGCAAATATAAAAATAGCGAAATAAAGCGCACTCAAAAAATTCTTTTCAATGATCATAAATTGGATGCAATAAGGCAATACAATTTTTAAAATAGTATTACTTTGTTGTTCTGTTTCAAAAGCGAGTACGTAGAATTTTTAATACAGACTCTACTAGTCTACAGTGCTTTGAGATGAGTGATAACATACTCTTGAAACAACAGAGTCATTTTTCTCACCCTGATATTCAGTGCCTGTCCCTTAGCCTTCCCTGTCTCCCATCTGCTTGTATTATTCTTCGCTATGAAGAATCGATCGATAATCTGCAAGAAAAGTTATCATGACTAGTTCGAACAGAGAGATAAGTGATCTAATAATGTTCATTGATTTTATATATCTGTCACTGACCAAACATGATTTCTCTAGCAGACATGTGAAGAGACGGCCAATACACACTACGATTCCAAGAGTGAGAAAAGCTCGAGAAAAAATAAAGAGAGGATGATGAAATTTTGTTGGACGAACACGTCGTCTTCCTCGACGCGACAGATGTTCACTAACTGAAACAACCCAAAGTACTAATTAGATCGCCATATTTTCCTCCCATTTTGCGTTGTTTCAAGCGAATCGAAATATTATAAGAGATCACTTACTATCCCACATCCGTTGAGGAATGTACCATGTGTTCATAGTGATGGAAGGTGGAAATCGCATTCGCTGTTGTGGAAGGGGAAGATTAATGAACAGCATCTGAAACACATTAACGATATTGATGATCACGATGATTTTGACAGTATAAACACTGTGCTGAACTGAGCAAATCCATCAGAATGCCTTCATGTACTGATCAAATCTACCAGCACAATGGATGTGGGAAGGCGAGGTGAGTTACATCAATTTTCTGCGTCATCCACATTCTCTCTTCGTTCTCTCTCCCTAGACTCCGCCTGCTCTCTCCCCTGATTCTCTACCAGACCTTGCTCATAGCTCTTACTTTTCGCCCAGTTTTCCCTTCTCTAATTTGTTCGCCTTCTTCTAGTATACCATCATCACTAGATTTCGATTTCTCTAGGGAAGAATTGTAAAAAGAACTTGGCTCACATCGAGAATAAAACAGTATACATCCGAGACGATCTGCAATGAGATTCATTATTTAAAAAAAAACACTCCTCACTCCTCATATATGTATTTAACAGTCTTGATAATAGAATTTTAATGTAATATATCTATTTATTCACTGACTGGACATCATATCGTACCTCATAGATATATTTATCCATCGGTGTTAATTTGATCTCTTCTTTTGCCATTTTAAAGTCAAATGCGAGAATTATAACAATCCCAAAGAAGATTAGGAAGTTCATTCTGAAAACACATTGAGCTTTGCATGCTCATTTGAACTGAAAGCATGATTAGATGCCGAGAGATACGTGCTTGGTCATTAACCAATGAATTCTTAATATTGAAAATGAACACATCACATACTTTATACATATACAATCGTATTGTAAAATCAATTATATTTTGAGGACCAGCTAGACTAAATGAGCTAGATAATACAAACAATCAACGCTATATATGAGGAGGGGATTGCCAACAAATACATTCAGAATATGGACATTCTGATGGTAAGAAGTCTTTCATAATTTCTGAAGAGTCGTTGTCACCGTCCAGGAATCTGAAAAAAATCTATTTCTCTTCGAATATTTTCCTTATCAAATTAATTGTCGATATTTTTCAAATGACATATTATTGGCTCATCATTTTGTTTCAATTATTCGCTATTTACGATGTCAAGAAAAGTAGAAAATATGGGCCTGACCTGATAATTCTCTGCATAATTGTATTCAAATACCTTGATTTTATTTATAGCTGATGATAATATGATTGTGAATAGAAGAATTGATATCCAATGATAATCAGAAGTATCTTGAGGTACTGAAATTGAAACATTACTTGATATTGCATAGGATACCCCTCCCCCTCTTCTCTCCCATGAATTATAATGATATTGAGCAATTATGTTGAGCTGTTGAAACTGAATGATTATTTGATAGTACATAGGATACCCATTCACATTTCCCTTCTTCACACCCATAAATTGTGATAGAAAATTGGACGAAACTCTCTCTCTCTCTCTCCCTCCTCGATTCCCTAATTTCTGTCTTTGTTGGCAAATAAAAAAATAGGAGAAGTAAATAGGACCTATACAAATAGAAGAGTTTTTTTAAAGCAGAGAATCAAAAAAAGGTTTATCGATTGCAGATAAAATAATGGTGCGTCAAAATATAGGGAAAATATGTGTAAAGTACGATTTAAATTTTATAAAATAAAAAAATAGTCTCGGAGCCATTGGTGGCCATTAAATATAATATTTTACATGATAATAAAGGAGGAGTAAGAGGAAAATTTAAATGATCATGCTGACTGTACTTTTTTGTAGCATTCATTAGCCTTAACAGATTTCCGAAATCCCCATTTCGAGATCTCATATACTTCTGTTATGGAATGGGGAACAACCCAACATACTGAATGAAAATTCCTGTCTACCGATCTATCCACTGGACAACCACTTGGCAGCAAATACTAACCATAAACTCATCAACTCGAATCCATAATCTCTCCCACAGGGAACCCATTACCGAATCCAGTGGAATATCATAATATTCACCCAAGGGGAAACCATAACATGACCCACTGAGAAACCAATACTAAAGATAAGCTCTATCCCTATGAAACCATAATCTCTCCCACAGGGAACCCATGACAGAGACTATTGGAAATTCAATATATTTACCCAATGGGACTTCAAAACATCACTCACTGACTAAACAAAAATTCTAACCATAACTTTTGTAAAATTAAAAAATATTTTTTAATTAATTTTTGGAGGATACTGGGCCAAAAACCAGATAAGTTCCACCTATGCTAAACTACAATCTAAATTTTCTTCCCACACTCTCTAATCGCGCGACTGCAAGTGATAAAACGATCAGCAATACAGCCTATTTTCGTAGTAATTTTTAGTGCGTTGGTTCCAAGCTGACCAAAAGAGAACTTATTTGTGTTGCATTTGAGCATGTATTGCGGAAAGGCCTCAACTCAATGATCTCTCATCTCACTGACCGATAAGAGAGCATTAAGCATAGACAGAGACCCTCCACTCTACTGCTAATGTGTCTGTTCCCTCTCCACCATGGTAAAATGACCAACGGATTCGAGGAAGCACAATAATAGCATGAAAAACGATAGTGAGAAATGGGAATAACATGGGTGCTAATGGGGTTCTGGAGAATAGGTACGGTATCCGGTATACGGAGAAATTGTAAAAGATCAAGTATCAAATAGTAATCGAAGAAAATAATAGGATGAAAAGGATAGAGACAAATGCTTATATTATTGGGGATGAGAAAGAGGAAAAGAGAATATCTAGATACGATATAAAACATAGGAATGAAGATAATGGAGAGGAGATCAAGTATCAACTATATCACATGAAAAAGGTAAAAAGAAGAAAGGGAGTGGGGTGGGGGAGGATTCCAATCGTAATCGCATCTTCATCTCATCGTCATCTTCTTCTTCTTCACCGTTGGTCGATGCTGCATCCTCTGCAAATGATGGGAATTACGATTAATAATCATTATTAAATAATGGAATAATGGATTAAATAATGGACGATAAGGTGTAATACACTCACTAGTGGTTAGTTCCTAATTATGACATACATCAATTTGATTCGATTCTACCGTACCTTGAACACGAGAAGAGAAGTTGTCGATTCATGCGCCTCGTCAGCTGTCGACCAATTTAGTGCCCTTGATCACTGCAGAAAATTTGACTAAACTAATCGATAACTACCGTAACTCACTCCCTACCGAAGTCAATTGGCGATCAATCGATAACTACCGCATTCCCTGATCCAAACCCTACGTGAGTCCTAGTAAAATGAAGGCGGACAACATCATAGGATAGTGCATGATATACTATTATTCCCCAGTTCAGATTTCCTATCGTACTAACCTTGACTTTCCGATGATCGGATGACGCCCCTCTCAGAGTCATCACGTAGCCTCACTGGAGACTGAAGTGTCCTGAAGAATACAGTCCATCGAATTGGAATACACACACTGGAAAAGAGTGCGATATGACACGTGTGTATAACGTTGGTTAGGTAAGGATGAAATCTAACAAAGACGATCACAAAAGTATGAACATCAATTCGAACCAAAAGAAAAAGGAGGAAGGAGAACGAGGTAAAGGATAAAGGAAGGTCTTTAAGAGACACTATCTGAGAGAACTAAGCGATTTCACCCCATAACCGTACAGTAAAAAATAATAAATTCTGGAAAAAATGCCCTAGGATCAACTTTTCACGTAGAACTCGAAAATCGACCTCAAAAAGTCATATCTCTAAAACTGAAATTCCTACAGTTGACTTCATGGTGACAGGGGTGCCATACAAAGTTTTTTGTGGGGCTTCCTAACATCCAACAAAGTATAAAATATTTCAGATAATAAAAAAAGAAAATTTTTCAAAAAATTGTGCCTGAAAAAAAAGTTATTCAAATTTTTGAGTTGAAATATTTTTTCTTGAAAAAAATATGCACTACGGGGGAATTTTAAGTTCGATTTTCGAATTCTGCGTAAAAAGTTACATATATGGTAATTTTTTCAGAATTTTAACTTTTCTCATATTGGCTCATTTTTGCCTTCAAAGGTTACGGAAACATGATTTTCCCCTATTTAGACGGCCTACCTGCTTTCAATTAATGAAATTTCCAGGGTAAAAGACTCATACAGTATTAAAACGTCATATTACGAATATTTATCACCATTGGAATGAAATCCGCCACCATCATATTTTTGGACCATGACCCGGGGTTCATGCCTCGAAAGTGATCCAACACCATGAACCCGGGTTCATGGTCCAAAATGAACCTGAAAAGTCATGTTCGAGAAACTTCAATTGCTATACGCCGATGTGTTGCATAGTCCTCAAAAAAAATTTCACCACCGAAAATACCGTAATTCTATTATCGCAAATTGATTTATTAAAATAAATATCAAATATTTCTGTTAAA
The DNA here is from genome assembly GCA_900490705.1 of Pristionchus arcanus. NCBI lineage: Eukaryota > Metazoa > Nematoda > Chromadorea > Rhabditida > Neodiplogasteridae > Pristionchus > Pristionchus arcanus. The sequence continues at coordinate 12,505 of LS486579.1, forward strand.
AAATCAGTTCTCGATTTCTCAGCTTCGGATTACGGTATTTTCGGTGGTGAAATTTTTTTTGAGGACTATGCAACACATCGGCGTATAGCAATTGAAGTTTCTCGAACATGACTTTTCAGGTTCATTTTGGACCATGAACCCGGGTTCATGGTGTTGGATCACTTTCGAGGCATGAACCCCGGGTCATGGTCCGAAAAAATGATGGTGTCGGATTTGATTCCAATGGTGATAAATATTCGTAATATGACGTTTTAATACTGTATGAGTCTTTTACCCTGGAAATTTCATTAATTGAAAGCAGGTAGGCCGTCTAAATAGGGGAAAATCATGTTTCCGTAACCTTTGAAGGCAAAAATGAGCCAATATCAGAAAAGTTAAAATACTGAAAAAATTACCATATATGTAACTTTTTACGCAGAATTCGAAAATCGAACTTAAAATTCCCCCGTAGTGCATATTTTTTTCAAGAAAAAATATTTCAACTCAAAAATTTGAATAACTTTTTTTTCAGGCACAATTTTTTGAAAAATTTTCTTTTTTTATTATCTGAAATATTTTATACTTTGTTGGATGTTAGGAAGCCCCACGAAAAACTTTGTATGGCACCCCTGTCACCATGAAGTCAACTGCATTAATTTCAGTTTTAGAGATACGACTTTTTGAGGTCGATTTTCGAGTTCTACGCGAAAAGTTGATCCTAGGGCATTTTTTCCAGAATTTATTATTTTTTACTGTACGGTGGTAGGTGAGCTCTCTCAGATAGTGTCTCTTAAACCATAGTTTCGTCTAATCAACGAGAGTTAGATGAATAACAAGCAAGGAAACGAGAGAAACATAAGATGAAAATGAATGGACGTGGTGCAAACGATCCACGAATGAAGAGAGGGAGACAGATAATCCTTATTGTTCATCGATCGACTCGGTCTCACCATGTAAAATGAGTGAGATCGAATGCAAAATGAATTCACTCCCCTGGATCTCTTCATTTTGAATAATCTCTCGTCTATGAATAATATCTGGAAGAAATGAGATTAGGAATACTCGAACATCGAGACACAGACAAAAACTGACGGATATATGCAATAAGGTTTGTATTCAGATTCTTTTTTTTTCTGAAGAATGCGAATGAATAATGAATATGTGTGAAGAATGTTCGATGTGAGAGGTAATAGAGCATACGGGTACGAATGACTTCTGAGAGAAAACGGAGATCAGCACAAAACTGATGAGTATTCCATTGCACATTCATTACAACTTCGATTGAAGATTGGAATTATAATTGATTGTTCTTCTTGTGAGATACATTGAATGACCAAACAGCATTCCTGTTCAATTATATCTACTCGAGAGAATGAGAAAATAATGATATAAAAGAAATAAGAAAGATTTGCGATAGGAAAGGAAAGGTGATCAGAGGAAGCAAAGAAAGGAAAATTCTGATGGGGAGCCTATACCGTATAGGCTATACGGAGAAAAGTGATACACCCTTGAAAGAGTGTACTCGCTAAACTCTTGGAAAGTGAAGAAGGGATACAGTCCAGTCATGATTTCAGAAAGTAGAGTTGTCTATGTTGTTGCAGTTAACACGATCTTCTAGAACCAATACTACCTCAAATTATAAATTTGCTTTTCTTTTGTATCATCTTCTCATATACATTTCTATTGTATCTCCTTCCCATAATCTTATTAGTCCTATTAGTCCTAGACCTTCTGTTAGTCCTGGTTTCACTAAATCCGTAATGCTCTGCTGGTCTAATCTCAACACACTCTTCTTCTTTATGCATCTTCCGTCCCCATCCATTTAATTGTATCTACAAGCATTTCTTTCTTAGTAAACACACATCTCATTACATTTTACTTAATCAAAGCGGTGTTTTTATCGCAAAAAAAAGTGATAAAGACAGTAAAACGTATACAGATAGAACAACAATTCATGCGATGACTTATTTCAGATAATAAATACTCGTAATTGTACATAAGTAGTGTCTACTATCTATATCAATATCCTTTTCCCCCATTGTTCCTCTTTGTTGCATCATATGCATTTGTTGTTGTTGAGGAGGCGGATTCGGATTTGGCTGCAAGAAGGATTATCTCTTTCCTTTTCATTTCCCGAAAATATATCGAGCCCCCCCCCCCCTCTTCATTTGATAGCGTACCCACTCCCCTCCACCACATCATTTCTTACAGTATACCTTGGGCATCCGATCGAATAGTGTCTTTATTATCTCCTTATCTTCGGCCGTCTTCCACACTTTTTACATGCTCGTCAGTGTGTAAACAATATCGAAAATCTGCAATCGTTTTGTTTAACCATTTTCGACCTATGACTTTCAACCATGACTTTCAACGACTGGAAACCAATGGAAGTGAACAAACGTTTTTCACATGAGAATCCAATGAAACATAATTGAATAAGCATTCAACAATTAAGGATACACTCCGAAAAAATACCCCCGTGTTGGTACTCAATTTGGAGAGCTCATCGAACCAGGTCTGTGCGGCATGGTCATGCCGAATACCATTTATTTTTACTGAACATTTTGAAAAAAATTCTTTAAATGGCACTGATTTTTAGTTTACAAAAACATCATTTGACGTGCTGAATAGATTTTTTAAAAATAATCATCATTTGCTAAAAATCCCCGAGGATTCCACACGCAATATAATATAAATGTGCCAAATAAATTCTCCAAGAAAGTATATTTTTATTTTTATTTTTAATTACGAAAAATCCAAGACGTTTATGACGATTTCTCATAGATATTGTCATGTCCTGATCATTTCTCGTGTACAAAACGTTTCTTTTGAAAAAGTTCTCTCACCATAGCGAGAAAATGCCTAAATTCCATCGACTGAAACTTCTTAAATAAACGTGTTCACGGAAAATGTTCTATGTGGGAAATGATGAGTTCGATGAGCAAGAAAATATAACATACCGCACTGCTTGAATATTGTGATTTTTGAAAATGAAATTCCGGTCTAGCCTCTTCCGGCGAAATTTGTTTTCCATAATAGAAGCATAGTCAACTGTTACTTCAAGATGCATCTGAAATATTAAGATCTTACAAAATCATTATTTAAACTGCAGAGTTTGATTTTCGAGAAATAGTTATTTTCTGGATGTTTCTGGTGTACTACCATAAGCACAAACTAACAAAATATTGGGGTGTCCCATAAGTTCCCGGACTGAAATATTTTTCCTATTTATAGCAATGGTTTCGGTATACTTTTAAGAGATCCTTATAGAGAGTATGTTGTTCGTTCATTTCGACTTGTGTGATAGTGAAATGCTGTAGTTATGAAAAATCTGCGTTGATTTAAGTTACATAAGTGAAATGGAATTTTTCCAGATTTCACGAATGAAATGAGGTCCAAAAACGGTTAACGTCTATAACAGTAGAGGAGAAGCAATAAAAAATTTTGAGCACGATTTCAAGCCTCGAGATAGCCTAACGTCATACTTACGAAATCAGCTATTTGTAAATACTCCTAAATGTAAGAAATGACGATTCACGACCGACGCTAGGAATTGGGGAAATGTTTCAGGTATCCTAGTACTATATTATCAATACTGTTTGCGCGAGATCGGATTGAGAAGTAGCCAAAAATAATTCAAAATATGGAAAATGACCCTTAACCACAGACGTGTTCCTGAATATTTCTTATTATTCTCGCTCTACTTTCAATAAAAATAAAGTTTTAAAGTTTCAAAAAATAGTGGACTATCATCTCCATTTAGCACAACAATCAGGGTTTCAATTGAATTTTCTCGACAAAGATAGGATTTTTTCAAGAAAATGCCGAAAATCGCGTTTATAGCTTATTACGTCATCCCTAGTCAATAGTATATTATTTTTAGTGCAGCTAAATTTTCTTCAGCGGTACCTGTATTATATGCAATTCAAATAATCTTGTCATCTTGAATGGTTCTCTTGGAAAAAATTATCAAAAATTAGTCCGGAAACTTATGGGAATCCCTAATACCTTATAAACTAGACATAACATTCCTCCCTTTCCCATGCTCACTTGATATAGAATCGTTTAAAAAAATAGTGTGGCAGTGGCGACGACTTGCATACGAATCTTCGTCCCGTTATTTGATGCTTGCAAGTCTTGTGCAATCGATTGATTGAAGCACTGTAATAATATCGAATTAGTGTTGCGAAGAGAAAAAAACGAAGATCAATTGTAATCATTTTACTGTATCTCAAGATCCACTCATGCACGTGAAAAACTCTCAACAGAGATCACAGTTTATTTTTCATCACAAATAACTATTGAAATATAGAATTTCGTGCCGGGTACTGAATTGAAAGTTATCTTCACAACATTTTGAAGCAATTTTTAAACAATATACAAAGACAGCTTAGCTCGCACAAAAAAGGTAGGTGGTGTTATTTCTCATATAACAAAGGTCTTCTGAGAGTTCGATTATTGATCGGTTCAAACTGTTCAAATTGATACCGTTTGACAAACTGCTCAAATTGCTCGAACTCATTACATATTTTAGTGGAAAATGTACCTAGCAATAAGTACCAATGAAAAAAATTGGTGAGCTGAAAATTCAAATTTACCTAAAAGCTGACTCTGGACAGTTACTTCAAACACATATTACTTTCTTCAAAATTGAGACCGAATTTTTGAAAAACGGGAAATGAGCGTCTTACAGAGCACATTTAGTCTGCTTTGGAGGCCCAATTGAAAGGAAAAAAGAATTTCTTGTTTAAAAAAAACAACAACATTTTCTTGACTAAAATGGCCACCGTGAAAAAACGGTCCGTGATTCCTCTAGGAAAAATTTAATTTTGGAGCCTCAGAACCTTTCACTTTCAACTTCAAATGCCATGAAATCGACTTAAAAACGCTTCATTGGATACTCGTTTTAATTTTTTTTAAATTATAGGTAGATTAAAGAAATATTGTAATAAAAATAATTCAGTATAACAAATTACAGGTCAAGTGATATCGCCCATAGTAATCTGTATTCCTAAGAGTCCCTAAAAATGTATTTATTTCAGAAGACATTTTTGCCCTGTAAGGAATTTTTTCTGTGTATTCACATAGAAATGGTCTCGTACATTATTAACCGCATTTTGAATCACAAATACTCTCCGCATACCGAAAAGACGACCTGCATGAACACCATTTATTTTTTTTTGATTTAAAAAAGAGAAGAATTGCACTCACTATTGCAAAGGAAGATGAGAATCCTCTGATAATTCTTCTCTGTTTATATCTTCAAATCTTCCGCTCTTCCTTTCAATAATTTGTTCTTCTTACAAAGCCTGAAAGTAACGAAAATAAAAACCGTAAGGTGTTTTCTTTCTTTTTATCTCGAATCACCAATAAAGTTTTAACTAACTAGCAAAAGTAAAAATTCTTTTAAAAAAACGATTTATGTAGCACTACTCACTATTGCAAAAGAAGGTGTGAATCTTCTGATATTCCTCCTCTGTGTATATCTTCAAATATTCCGCTCTTCCATTCAATTGTTCGGACTTCTTCATTAACCATTGCTGTCTGAAGGCAGCGAAAATAAAAACTTATATTGATTTTTTTGTTGTTTATATCGCGTACTGAATTATATTGCCATGAGTCTCCAACTTTCATTAGGTCACTTATCGAGTACCATACATCCATTTCCTTGTTTCATGGAAATTCTTTCGAATCAACAAAATGCTGTCCGATTAACATTTATTTTACAATTAATCAATCGATTTTTCACTCCCTACTCCTGATGGAGTATCCAGATGGAAAAGTCAAATCTTTCACCCCCTCCTCCCTTCATCTTCCTAACCGAATTTTCAAGAGGACGACGGAAGTCCACCAAATATATCAAAGATTCCAAGGATGCAATTATTGTAAAAACGTATAACTTGTAGGAGAAAATAATGTACTAATCGATAAACTAACTCATTTTGGCGAATCTTCTGACGTGAGAATAACTGAGAGGGGCTCCCAGATCGTAGGCCACAGTTCTCAACAATTGGCATTCCATCTCCTCCAGATCCTGACGACTTAATTCATCCTCACACACGTAGATTAAATCATCGACAATGATCATCCTGAATTGAAAACTATGAATATATATAGTAATGAAATACGAGTGTATTGATTTGTTCAAGGCAGAGATCAAATAGCTCCCCTCAAAAGGACCTATGTATGCCACATGTTGAGCATAATGTGACCAAAAATTAGAAAGACACTATTCCACGAAATCATTGTTGATTAATCGAATCCTACCCTCCTCACGCCCAAAATCTGAAAAATTTCAGAAAGCACACCACATTTTGAATTTGATGACCTGTGTATTTGACCCATGGTTTTAAGATACACTCATAAAAACTGAAAAATGAGATAAATGGTCATTATTTATCGTGATGACACACGTAGAATCCTCGTCTGCTCACCTCTCTGAATCTGTAGTTAATGAATATATCGAAAGCAAATTCGGGAACATCAAAGATGTGTCCCTTCATTTCAAGATCATAGTCATATTCAGGACAGGGATCCGCCTCGACTGAAGGAGTGGTCACTACTTCCTCTTCAATAACATCTTCCAGAATCTCGATTTTATCGTGTGGCGAGAATCTGCAGAAACAGAACATCAATTAACTGAATAAAAATGACAACATACTTTTCAACGCCGTGCTCCGAACTCGAATTGGTTCGAATCTTTCTGATAATTTCTCCTTTTTCAACTTTCTTGACTCCGAGACCCTTGCGAACAGAATCGATGACGAGGTTACTCGAATGCAGCTGTAATGAGATACCATTGTATGGTAACTACCATTATATGGTAGAATGGTAAGCATAAGATGAGCAAGAATCGAATGGAGTTGTGAACAAACATCGTCACTTCAATGGTTTATAGAGGCAATTACTGACAGTTCTGAGCTCGGAGAGAACTGCTCGTTTGGCCTTGGGCTCGCCAATTTCGGAACCGCCCTGGTTGTCGATAGTCCTATCTTCCAGTTGCTTCGTGGCGGCACGCTAAACAATGCAATTAATGCAGTTGATGAGAATGGGACGAATAATATTACCTTGACGGGGAGATCCTGCCCGGGCTTGGCAGCGGCGGCGGCGCCTCCGGCCGGCATGATGTTAGTCTGACGGTTACGAAGCATCATCGCCCTTTGTGCCCGCGGTTCTGAAGAAAAGAAGAAGATTATACAAAGGGCGGGATAAAGGGACAAAAACGAAGAATACACATCGCGAATCTTAATGATCGGACTTGTGAGAGATACGCGAAGATAATCGAAGAAGAGAATGACTAATGTCGAATGCGCAAGACGATTACCATAATACGACAACCATTGTTTGAATATTCTAAGAAACTCGAGTCACGCAGAGATTTCTTTGAATTCGAATCGCTGTCCCTATGAGATCACACTTTTATAGCCATTTTGCAATCCGTTATCGATTAGATGCGCATATTGATATTCCCACGCGTTCCGCGCTAATTAAAATATGAATTTCAGAATGGCGGAGAAACGGCCTTCAAACGCCTTCCTCCGCAATTTCCGCATTCCCGTAAGAAATACGATATATGAAACTTCACTGTGATTAGTCAATGTATTTCAGAAGCTGGCTCGAATGGAATTCGACCAGCACTTCGACGAGGTGCAGCAAGAGGAGGATGAGAGGGAGAGAAGGGAGAAGGAAGAGAAGGAGGAAGAGGAGAGACAGATGAAGATTAAGGTGCGAGTAGGGGGGGAAACGATCGTGGTTCAATCAACACAAATATCGACAAAATATAAAACACCATTCGGAATTCGTGCATTGCTGCAGAAATTAGATTCCCACGCATTTTAGGGCCAGCAGCTCCAGCGCTGCAGCCTTAATGCGAAGAAGGGTGCCCCCCACAGCCAGTTTGCGTGCAGTGGATGGCACACTGTGGGGACAGCATCCAAGGAGCAGCTAGAGCTGCTGGCATCGATGGGAGGGTACGTTTCACTCGAGCGAATACAGAAAATGGAAATTAGCACAGTGGAACTCGGCATTGTCGCTTCAAATAATTGATTAAGGGTGAAGACGGAGCAGGAAAAGGATAAGGAGATGGAGGTCGCCATCAAGAATGCGGCTGAAGAACTGGCGATTCTTCAACGCAGGGTGGGTACAGGGTACATACAGCAGGATGGGGAAAAGGATGGCATCAAAAAACGGCTTGCTTTCAGCTTCAGGCTACCCAAGCCTTCGTCCGGGAGGAGCGTGCGATGCTTGGCACGATCAGTGGAGCCCGCGAGATTGAGGCCGTAGAGTTTGCACGCTACGGCACCTTCTCGTACAGATATATAATTTGTCAAATACGTACATATTAAATAATCAACACAGTAGTAAAAAAAGACTGAGGAATACTTACAACTCCATTAAAAAGTTCGCGAGTACTAAAAAGTCTGGGATTCCCGGGAAACATAGATTCGAAATTTAGCAACTTTTGATAATATATAGTGGGATTTTATAGAATGGTACTGTAATGGATATCATCTAACTTCTTCCTATTATCTGGTTCACCTGGTGGCTTTTCCATCTTATTTAAAAAAATAATTTATTATTAATTAATAATAATTTTTTAAAACAATTAATAATTAATTAATTGCAATACAATGACAGTTATATTATTGTAATCATCTTGCGCATTCGACATTAGTCATTCTCTTCTTCGATTATCTTCGCGTATCTCTCACAAGTCCGATCATTAAGATTCGCGATGTGTATTCTTCGTTTTTGTCCCTTTATCCCGCCCTTTGTATAATCTTCTTCTTTTCTTCAGAACCGCGGGCACAAAGGGCGATGATGCTTCGTAACCGTCAGACTAACATCATGCCGGCCGGAGGCGCCGCCGCCGCTGCCAAGCCCGGGCAGGATCTCCCCGTCAAGGTAATATTATTCGTCCCATTCTCATCAACTGCATTAATTGCATTGTTTAGCGTGCCGCCACGAAGCAACTGGAAGATAGGACTATCGACAACCAGGGCGGTTCCGAAATTGGCGAGCCCAAGGCCAAACGAGCAGTTCTCTCCGAGCTCAGAACTGTCAGTAATTGCCTCTATAAACCATTGAAGTGACGATGTTTGTTCACAACTCCATTCGATTCTTGCTCATCTTATGCTTACCATTCTACCATATAATGGTAGTTACCATACAATGGTATCTCATTACAGCTGCATTCGAGTAACCTCGTCATCGATTCTGTTCGCAAGGGTCTCGGAGTCAAGAAAGTTGAAAAAGGAGAAATTATCAGAAAGATTCGAACCAATTCGAGTTCGGAGCACGGCGTTGAAAAGTATGTTGTCATTTTTATTCAGTTAATTGATGTTCTGTTTCTGCAGATTCTCGCCACACGATAAAATCGAGATTCTGGAAGATGTTATTGAAGAGGAAGTAGTGACCACTCCTTCAGTCGAGGCGGATCCCTGTCCTGAATATGACTATGATCTTGAAATGAAGGGACACATCTTTGATGTTCCCGAATTTGCTTTCGATATATTCATTAACTACAGATTCAGAGAGGTGAGCAGACGAGGATTCTACGTGTGTCATCACGATAAATAATGACCATTTATCTCATTTTTCAGTTTTTATGAGTGTATCTTAAAACCATGGGTCAAATACACAGGTCATCAAATTCAAAATGTGGTGTGCTTTCTGAAATTTTTCAGATTTTGGGCGTGAGAAGGGTAGGATTCGATTAATCAACAATGATTTCGTGGAATAGTGTCTTTCTAATTTTTGGTCACATTATGCTCAACATGTGGCATACATAGGTCCTTTTGAGGGGAGCTATTTGATCTCTGCCTTGAACAAATCAATACACTCGTATTTCATTACTATATATATTCATAGTTTTCAATTCAGGATGATCATTGTCGATGATTTAATCTACGTGTGTGAGGATGAATTAAGTCGTCAGGATCTGGAGGAGATGGAATGCCAATTGTTGAGAACTGTGGCCTACGATCTGGGAGCCCCTCTCAGTTATTCTCACGTCAGAAGATTCGCCAAAATGAGTTAGTTTATCGATTAGTACATTATTTTCTCCTACAAGTTATACGTTTTTACAATAATTGCATCCTTGGAATCTTTGATATATTTGGTGGACTTCCGTCGTCCTCTTGAAAATTCGGTTAGGAAGATGAAGGGAGGAGGGGGTGAAAGATTTGACTTTTCCATCTGGATACTCCATCAGGAGTAGGGAGTGAAAAATCGATTGATTAATTGTAAAATAAATGTTAATCGGACAGCATTTTGTTGATTCGAAAGAATTTCCATGAAACAAGGAAATGGATGTATGGTACTCGATAAGTGACCTAATGAAAGTTGGAGACTCATGGCAATATAATTCAGTACGCGATATAAACAACAAAAAAATCAATATAAGTTTTTATTTTCGCTGCCTTCAGACAGCAATGGTTAATGAAGAAGTCCGAACAATTGAATGGAAGAGCGGAATATTTGAAGATATACACAGAGGAGGAATATCAGAAGATTCACACCTTCTTTTGCAATAGTGAGTACAATTTGACTCATTTTATAAAATTAAACAATGAATATTGATTTCGGAATGATGCGAGTATTTGTGATAAAAAATGTGGATAATTTTTTTTTTGAGGCCGTTTCTATGTGAATCAGCGGTTTCCGTACAGGGCAAAATGTGAGAACCTCTAACCAATTTTGCATAAATTTTGGAAATGTAGCTATGTCAGCTCATTGCTGATTCTTACGGGAAGTGCCAAATAAATCGTTTTTTTAAAGAATTTTTACTTTTGCTAGTTAGTTAAAACTTTATTGATACATTCAATCATGCAAACAATATAGTTATTGGTGAGGGAGGAGAGAGGACTTCTTCTTCTTCATTCTTTGGTTTAATCAAATAAGTATTAAGTAAAGCTTTACAGTTGTACAATTCGAAGACGATTGGAAAGAGCGACAATCGTCGTTGCAAGCAGAAGTTGGAAGTTCCAACTTGGAACCTGTGATTGTTTATGGAAAGGATTCTGGAGTCATTCGAAAAATTTGTTTTGTATGTCCGTTACTTGTTTATATCGTGTAAAAAATTGATATTTATATCTGTTTTTTTGTACAAATTATCTTAGTATTTCAAATATGGTGGACTGGTGGAAAAGTTTGACACTGTATTGAAGTATTCGCATCTTCGAAACTGATAGCTTATTGCTTTATTTATTTTGAGATTTAGGATTGTTTTGAATCTCTAGTGAGGCAACAAACTATCAACACTTTATCAATAGTTGAGTAATACTTCAATGCATTTCTTGCGCATGCCATTCGTCGATGACGATGACGCTCCCTCAGAGGAGTTGGTCCACTCGATCGATATATTCGGATTGTCTCCAACCTAAATAACTACGATGTACGAAATATTGCTCATTACTAAATTCCTAATGGAAATTAGAATGTGTTGCATGTTTGTTTGAAATAGAAGACTTATGTACGGTATGTTAAAGCGAATCAATAATGCATTACATCTTTTCCATTGCCGAAGGTCTTGAAGACAATCTCCACCACCACATGCTCGTCCATGTTGAGCGCTCCCTCCTTCGGGTTCACTCGAATCGTCTCAGTGTTAGTGCCGATCTTCCAATCGATTCGACGAGTCGAGGAGTTGGTCACCTAGAAAGAGCACTGTCCATGTGATTAGGAGATTACGTTATCACATCGAAAGAACAGATAATACCTTGATGTGGTAGGTGTGCTTGTCATCGTAGGGGGCGTTGAAGACGATCTTGGTGTCTGGTTGGGTGAGGATGTCTCCCACGGGAGGGCGGACAGGAAGGGAGCTCAGATCCTCAACCATTCTTCTTCTCTTCGCCTCATTCTCAGAGAGGAAGGAAGAGAAGCGACGAGGATAGTGCACTCCCCGTCCACTCCACGCATCCTGTCGTGCGATGGTGAGTGTGCGGGTGAGTTCACAGCTCACCTCCTGCTTCTCCTCATCGACCTCCTAAATAAGAAGATGACTCATCTATCACCTCTCGCATTTCTCAATCTTTCACGTCTTCAATATTTTTTGTAAAAATTTTTTCTTCTATTATATTTCTATTCTGACCAGATTCCGATCTTGGGGTATAACAAGGAAAATATGGACGAATTCGAGCAAATAATAATTGTTTTATAATATAAATCAGTTTATGATAATACTAGGGTACGGTAAGAAGTTATGAAAACTAATGCCATCTCTGTTGACTTTTATCGAATATCTCGTCCCGGGTGAGCAAGTTTTGCCAAATGTATGTTCTCCCATTAGCTACTGACGCCCTCAATCGAGTTTATTGTTGCTAAATATCCCTAAAATCGTGCACACTGCTGAAATAGTGATTAATTTTTCTAGAATTTGCAAATATTTGAATTGTAAAAAAATTTTCAATGATTTTTGCGCGCATCATCTTTATTTTTGTTTTTTTATATACCTAAACTCTAGTCTTACGACCCCCTGCTACGCGTAATGCCCTTTCTTTCCGTCTAAAGAGTGCTACGGTGCTCACGAGGGGACCATTCATTTGTGTTCTGCGAGTCGCAGCAAAAGATAATTTTTTTCTTGTTTCGCATCTATTTTCCAAATTGTTGATTATTGACATACTCCAATCTTTCCGCAACACCTAAAGTTTGCGCAGAATCCTATCGCATAATCTCTTATTTGGGTGTTTCGCGTGATATTTTTTGAGATTCTTCTCAAAATGATGTTTTCTCAACATTTCGTATAAATAGTTCAATTAACGAAGAAAAAACCTACCCCCAACAACTCCCTCACTCGCTTGATCTCGTCCTGGAGCGCAGCCAGAGTATGGCTAAAGTGATTTTATTTTTTCAAATTTATATTTCCTCATCCATCAGGAAGGGCATACCTTTTTTCAAGTAATTTTTCCCTTTCTACAAGTAATTTTTTAAAGAGACTTTCTACAAGTAATTTTTTTAAAGAGTTTATGTTGTATATATAATACCTCTTCTTGTGTGCAGTAGGGGGTGCCCCCTCCTCTCCCTCTAGCTTCCATTGTGCCATTGCCTTCTAGAATGAAACACTAATATGCATAAATTACATCAAAAGTCGCGCTAGTGCACTCATAGAATAGTGCTCTCATATAGTCAATATTTCTTGAAATTTTCCACCAAATGTAAAAATAAAGAATGAGAAAAGTCAGATAAAAATGTGACCTGTCTTTCCCAGAACGGATCCTGGGAGGGGGAATGCAAATGAGGGCATCCAAAGGAAAAACAGGTGCAGATTGTAGGAGGAGACATCTGATTAAGAAGAAGATTGCAATGAAAAGAAAGCAGAGAATAACAACATGCAGAGAATTAAGTGGAAAATAAACTGATCAACGCATCGTTTTCGTGTGATTGGGCTTTGTTCTGTCATAATAAAATGGATTTATAAAGAACCCAACTTTTCTCATTATGAGTGAACGAATAGAACGAAAACGACAACATCGACAGTTTGAAATCGATGAGAAAACGATACCTCAGTAATTTTGATATTGCACATTTGCGGTTGGGAATTAACTGAGGGCGATGTCTGCAATCATTATTTTATTCACTTTATTCACTAATCCCCAAATAATATTCTCTCAATTTTTCTCCGATATCGCCTTATTTTCAGAATGAAAGTCGACGTTCAAAAATATATTCTCGCCGATTTCAGGTATTTATTATGGATATTAAGCACTTTATCTATATCAGCAAATGATACCTTATCACTATCATCGTCGTCATCTCCTTCATTTTCTTCATCTTTATCTTCCTTCTCATTTCCATTCTTTTCATTCATCCCTCCTTCCCCATCATCATTCTCCTCCTCGTCCATATTTCCCTCTCCTCCTTCGTCTTCCCCATCATCGTCTTCTCTTCCCGCTTTTGCTCGAGTTTCGGAAGAAGATGCATTATCGACTCTGCAATTTAGATTATTATATTTATTCAACTATATGTCAAACAGAGAGAAGTGAGAGAATCTAGATAGTTGCTTTGTTTGGATGTGGTGCAACAGAATAATAAAGCACGATAATACCAAAGATCAAAGATCAGTCAAAAATAGAATTTGGATATTTATAAAATACTCACGACAACGGGGATTTTGAAATTGTAAGATCATGATTATATTCATTTCCTCTGGTAAGATATTCCTGTAAAGATCAAAGATCTAACGGGTAAGAATTGAAAGGCATATAATCATTCCACTAATTATAAATAGTTCATTTAAATGCGATATGGATGCGAAATATTCGCATTATTTTCAGGGAACGAATAACAAATATATGAATTAGTGTGTCTACCATGACGCAGTTCTCAATATCACTAGGTTTCTCCTCTTTCCATATGAAACATGTTTGTAATTGTATAATGGAAAGTGAAACGAGGATGATGCCTGTAAAGAATGTTAATGGGAGAAGATCTGACTCGTAAAGTCACCTATAGAGAGAAAAAATGGCAGGGACACAATGTGAGATACAATATGGAGTAGTGAAATGGGCGCATGACTTAGATCCAGAGAAGTAAAATTCCTTAGTTTCCGTGACGAATGTGATGAACCTAAAACTGAATAATTAATTTAATATTTTATTTCACGGGGTAACGAACGGTATTCATGCGTTTTTTCATTTAAAACAATGCAAACGTTGTTAGAATGTTATGTTTTAAAATGTTTAAAAAATGTTGACTAGCCCGATAATTTATGCCATTCGATGGGAAATGACTGCCATAATCGGGGGTAGTACGTGTCTGAAACAACAATGTATTTGATAAAGATGAGTGTCAGTGAGATAACTGACCGTCGAAATGAGAATTATTGCAACGAGGAAGAACTGTATGGAAAATTAGAATGAGAAACAAGAATGAAATCCATATCGATATTCTCATCTGTAAAAAAAATATTGAATTATATACACAGATCGGAATTCGTCTGCCATTAAAGCTGAAAAAATAGGATTATTTAAGAAAGAGATACATTCATGGTTACGAACCAATCAATAATCTCAGAATATTGCATAATTACATCAAAGCCTTTATACGTAAAGTGAGCGATAATCAATAATTAGACTTATTGAGAATACAAACAATCAACGCTATATGAGGAGGCATTGCTCCATTGCCAACAAATACATTCAGAATATGGACATTCTGATGGTAAGAAGTCTTGCATAATTTCTGAAGAGTCGTTGTAACCGTCCAGGAATCTGAACAAAAATCTATTTCTCTTCGAATATTTTCCTTATCAAATTAATTGTCGATATTTTTCAAATGACATATTATTGGCTCTTCATTTTGTTTCAATTATTCGCTATTTACGATGTCAAGAAAGGTAGAAAATATGGGCCTGACCTGATAATTCTCTGCATAATTGTATTCATATATCTTGATTTTATTTATAGCTGATGATAATATGATTGTGAATAGAAGAATTGATATCCAATGATAATCAGAAGAATCTTGAAGTACTGAAATTGAATCATTACTTGATATTGCAGAGGATACCCCTCCCCCTCTTCACTCCCATGATATTGAGCAATTATGTTGAGCTGTTGAAACTGAATGATTATTTGATAATACATAGGATACCCATTCACATTTCCCTTCTTCACACCCATAAATTATGATAGAAAGATGATAGAAAATTGGACGAAACTCTCTCTCTCTCTCTCTCTCTCTCTCCCTCTCTCCCTCCTCGATTCCCTAATTTCTGTCTTTGTTGGCAAATAAAAAAAATAGGAGAAGTAAATAGGACCTACATATCTATCTATACAAATAGAAGAGTTTTTTTAAAGCAGAGAATCAAAAAAAGGTTTATCGATTACAGATAAAATAATGGTGAGTCAAAATATAGGGAAAATATGTGTAAAGTACGATTTAAATTTTATAAAATAAAAAAATAGTCTCGGAGCCATTGGTGGCCATTAAATATAATATTTTACATGATAATAAAGGAGGAGTAAGAGGAAAATTTAAATGATCATGCTGACTGTACTTTTTTGTAGCATTCATTAGCCTTAACAGATTTCCGAAATCCCCATTTCGAGATCTCATAAATAACCAAAATAGCGTATTGGCTGTCTACCAAACGTCCCTAAAAACGTCCCCTGATGGGAAGGCAACAAGTGAAAATGCATGCAAAATGAGGAGAGTCCGTCCACTATTTGCTCGATTCCTCAGAGCCCTCCTTTAAACAGTAGATACTAGATACTAGATAGATAGATAATATCGTTTTTGTATGCTCATGGTATTAGGGCTGTCCTTATTAAGAAATCGACTCCCATTCTCTAATCTAGTATGAGGGAATAAATTTAGAGAATGATCACTATTGTCTACAAAGAAGATTAATTACACAGATTTGTTTCTCTTGTTCGCAACAATCTCAAATTGATTCAAACTCGTTAAACAGAATGTAATATGAAGGTTTGAGTTTTTAGCCAGCATGCAAGATACTTTCTTACTAGTTTCGGTATCTTTTATATAAACTCGTCCCTATATTATTGCATACCATTGCCCTACTGCAATCGATAAATCGCTTTTTGTACACTTCTTTTTTAATCATTTCTAGTCTGATAAAATAATAATTCACTTTCGCGCACATTTAAATTATTCCCACAAATAGCTCTTCATTCAACATTTTCTCTATTCAGGTCAGTGGCTGAAAGAGTATTGAATGATGAGCTATCCCTAAACTAAAATTGAGTTTCTTCTCGTCTCTTTCGAACTTTGTCTTCTTTCTTGTTCCAATACGGATGAAATCGAAGATTGAAGAGTAGATCGAATGATTAAAGAATCGTTGTTATTGGATGATGAAATGACGAGAAGATGAAGATATTGACTGATGAGAAGATGAAGATGTTCCATAGGGTTGTCTGGATGAAGAAAATAGTAGAAAGCGTTGCTTGAAGCTTCCGAAAACATTTCCGGGGTTTAGGGAAAAAATAGCTTATATCGTAAACGCAACAGCTTTTTAAAAATTACCAACTTTTCGTATAAAATTAAGAATTCGTCTCTTAATTTCCCATGCTCTCTCATCACTCTGACTGGATTGAAATTACAATGAATGAAGAGACACCCCTGATGATCAACTAATAATGAACACATTCATTAGCATACACAACTTCCATTCTCAAATATGATCATGCCATAGTCCATAGAGTTGGCATAGATAGGGGGCACAAGCCCCGCCCACTTTGGTGTGACATGCTCCTCCCTATAAAGCGAGACGGGAGCAGCACAAGGTTCATTCTAAGCGAAATCGCTCGATCGGCGTCGCGTTGGATAGCTATTACCATCATCTATTGATTGGTCGCTGTACCCAAAGTGAAAAACAATAACAAGTAGATGAAAAACAATAATAAATGTAGGGAAGAGGTCGTTTCTGTTGCTTCCGGTGAATAAACCTTTTGGGTACAGAAATTTTCTGACGTAATGGAGTATTTTAGGAATTTAAGAGAAAAAATTAGATTTTTAATCATTTTCCCTGATTTGTGCCAGAAGCTCGAAGGAGGGGCGGGGGAGGCGAGCGAGAGGGCGGGAGGAGGGAGAGAGACACACGCAAATTAGGCTCCGCCCCCTTCCCTCTCGTCTCGCCTTTCCCTCCTCTTCCCCAGTGCTTT
>LS486579.1:31079-45353 GCA_900490705.1 Pristionchus arcanus
GTTGCGGTTACCGTGATCGGCGCGTCGCGTTTTTGGCTAAATTTCCATACGCGCTTACATGCAAGTTTAATGTTGTTCGCGGATTGTTGAGCGTGCTTGATTTAGTGAAATAAATCTCAATTTCACTAAAACAATCCAGAACAATCAATAAACACTCACAAGTTAGTGGGTCACAGTGGGTTTAGTGGGTCACATTCGCGAACAAAGTTATGGAGGGGTTGGACTTTGTCGCAAAAGTAGAGCATCTCCCGGCTCGTTTTTGTGCTTAAAAAATAGGCAATCCTTCAAATCTTATCCAAAGTCTAGAAAATATTCGAAAATTCATCAATAAAAGGGTTAAAACGCTCATTTTCAAGACTCCCCAACGTTAAGGATTTTTGAACTACGGTATGCTGAATTCATTCCCTGCAGACTCCTACCTGGAAAAACTTGAGTGCGCGGTACCTGCCTCCTAGTGCCTCCTACCAATCCTACGAACCCTTTGACCCCTTTTGGGTCTGTTGTGTCCCACAGGGAACCCATTACCGAATCCAGTGGAATATCATAATATTCACCCAAGGGGAAACCATAACATGACCCACTGAGAAACCAATACTAAAGATAAGCTCTATCCCTATGAAACCATAATCTCTCCCACAGGGAACCCATGACAGAGACTATTGAAAATTCAATATATTTACCCAATGAGACTTCAAAACATCACTCACTGACTAAACAAAAATTCTAACCATAACTTTTGTAAAATTAAAAAATATTTTTAAATTAATTTTTGGAGGATACTGGGCCAAAAACCAGATAAGTTCCACCTATGCTAAACTACAATCTAAATTTTCTTCCCACACTCTCTAATCGCGCGACTGCAAGTGATAAAACGATCAGCAATACAGCCTAGAAAAAAAAGAGTAATATCCTTAAGGATCTTACTTTCAAATTGTTCCCCTCTTGTTCTTTCATATTATTCAAATCATTCCTCCGAAGATGTCGATTTGTGCATGAATGACGTTAATGCCATAGGCGGCTCATCATGCAGGTATGTCATCACGGGTGACAGGAACGAACAACTGATTTGCTGCTGTAACGAAAGGCTTAAGGCTGATCTAGATGACTTACCAGTACTGTATACGTGCAGTTCATCAACTATTCCTTCATTTCCTCCTACAAACACGACCGTGATCTTTGATGGAAACCGATCGATGACCATCACGAGGTCTGATAATGAAGTAATGATTAAAAGGAACTGACAGGTCGAATGATATAATTTGTCTCTCTTTGAAGGTCTTGATCAATACAACCCTCGGGGCAGGTCCAGAAGTCTAATGGGGTTAATCATTCATTTCTCATTATATTCCTTCCTAATCAATTAATGAACAGCTGAATAGGAAGGATCTTACTTTCAAATTGTTCTCCTCTTGTTCTTTCATATTATTCAATTTAACCCTCGGAAAGCAAAAATTCATGTTTCCATGCCCGAATATTAAAAAATCAGCAAAAATCACTTCTTCCGATGGAATTGATCCAACGGCATTCCGTCTGAGAATTGAGAGCAATACCAATCTGCTACAGCTACTACTCTCGCACACGCGGTTCGAATAGCTGATAGAGATCGGCCGCGAAAAATTCAGGAAAGATGTGAAAGAAGTTCATTATCTCGTTACATGACCATTACCCAAGCATATTCTTTTCAAAACCTAAATGTAAGCTGTGAAAATTAGAGAAAATCTCTCGTTTCGAAATTCATTTTCTCCGGAAGAAAGACAGAGATAATTACAAAACGAGAAACCCCAAAACAGGGGTAAAGCACATTTTCTTTTCAGCTTTTCATATACTCAATTGTGAGAGAAAAGGAATAAATATGCAGTCATCTCTCTCATTCTTCCATGTGAACCATTCCTTCCTCACATTAAACTCACTTTATCAAATTTATCTAAAAATAATATTTTCTATTTTATCCTTCTTTTTCTTCCTTCTCTGAAACATTGAACTTGTTTCCCAGCACGCATTTCTCTCTTATTAAATGTCTTCATGATTATCAAAAGGTTTCCGATGTACAATAAATTCAAAGTACATTTTTTTCTTATTTGCCCATTCCTAACGTTATCATATTCAACCCGAATCAGTAAGATCAACCTTGCCCTTTTCTTCTATTTTCTACTCTCCTTTGTATCTTCCATTCCTACACTCATTCTGATAGGATTCTCATATTCGCTTCTAATACACAACATTTCTCATATCAATCCTCTATCCTCTGACTCACTCTAATTATTATATTTCGCTTAAAAATGCTTAATGCGATGTTTGCTTCTGGTTCTACAAGAGATCACGATATGTGACATTGTCTATCCGATCATTCTTATATTACTCGTGAATGTATCCAAATGATATTCCCCTCCGATCTCACTCATTTCATTATCATTCTATCTGAATAACTACTTGGAATACAAATTCATCTCTCTCTTCACTGTTTTTTTTATTGTATCGAGTGTAGTCTGTACTCTCTACACAATAGAGTCCCAGCCCCTGTCCCCCCTCTCTCTGGCGATCTCTCTATCATTCCTCTTCTACCACACACACTGAACACTGACATGGAATAAATCCCTCTCTCTCTTACGGTCTCCACCGAGCACAATACATCGACACTGGGGTTGATTATTGATCTCATATTGAGAGAGTGCATATAGGCATTGGGGTCTATATCGCTCTCACCCTTCACCAGTATCCAAGACTTTCCTGCCGGCAGATCTCGGATACTACATTACTTGTACGCATTCTACTCTCTCTTATAGTATCGAGCACCCTACCATTCTACCCCGTTCAATCTCTTATAATGGGAATAGACAAAAGAAAAGCCTAATTATTCACAAAGAATCAAGTGAATATATATCCCACCAGTGTATCCCACAATAGCTGCTCTAACGAAGTCTAATTAGCAACACCGGAGCAAATCCCGTGGTAACTAAAATATTTCCAGACAACTGAGAAGGCCAGAGTGAAGACGGAGGAGGGCGGAGCGCCGAATGAAGCAAAGAGAGGGATGAAGGAATGGAGAGGGTCGGAGCAGACCCAGGTATCATACTCCTTAATAAAGGAGAGTTGTCTCCCTGTGTATGTACGTTTGCCCCCTATTGCGAAAGTCACGTAGGCACGAAACTGTAAACAAGTTCAAACATGATGAATCAATCGCTCACCTTCGAATGAAGATCTTACTTCGCTTCATTAGAAAGGAATTCATCCACTTTCGATGTCGTTCGATTGTATGCACACACCTGAAGAAAGAAATGGAAAATTGACATGACTCAAGCCAAAGAAAATATTTGGATCTCATAACAGTGACCCCGCGATCCGACCCCCATACCCCGAAAACGAGCGTAAATTAAGCGAAAAACGCATCGATTTTTCGCCATTGTACCCCCGGAAATCTTCTTCTTGTACCCCTGCACGATCTGGCGTTTGAGGGTCATGCTCATCACTGAAAGGAAATGGTGATGGAGAGAGGAAATGTGGTTCATGGATGTGACGATACCCCCCCCCCCCCCCCCGTATTGATGATCATCGTTAAATGGTTGTCAACGTCTATTGTCAACGATATCAGTCGAAATAAAATGGCGGAATGAGACGAAAGAGGATACTGATGGGAATAAAATAACATAATGCACATCCATCCCATTGAATTATCCGCAGTGCTAAGAGATTAGAAGAGAGAAGACAATCATATCGCTAACATCGTACTTTATCATATCTAAGAATGGATGGGGGAAGGGGGGAATGCCAGCTTGTTACTTTGCCATTCTCACGGCTTTGGCTGCACCTTTTGCCTTTTTGAACCACCTGAATGGAATACGGTAATCGTATTCGTCTATTGACCACAATATGCTACAGTACCTGATGAGCGCGGGCAATGATGTCGATTCCCAATGTCTCGCACTTTCCCATCAGCATCCTGTCCGAACACGTATGAAGCTTCTCGAGCAATCGCCTAAAGATCAAAGATCAATCGAGAATACGACAGGATACTAAAGTACGTTCCCCACGAATGGGATAACAGTAAGCGGCAAAGAGCAATCAGTTATTCCCGGATGCTCCGGATATCGAGAGGGGGCTCCAGTACCTGTCCGTGGATATATCAGCATACGAAGATGGGTGGGATCGATATCAACGAGGGTCGACTGGTTCGCGAAGACTGCCTTCATTGCACTATAGCACACGATCAGATCCAGTACCGATTCCTGGAAAGAAGAAGGGTTAGGGAATGGGAGGATACAGGGAGGGGGTGGAGATTGGAGATGTGTGATGTAGCCGCCGGCCGTCGTTGGATACGACTGAAACAAAATTGAAAATATACGGCTCTTGTCATGATAGCACAAAGGAAACGAGAGAACCGAGACGAACGCAAACGTGACCCGCTTCGCGGACGACTTAATCGATTTCCACTCAGAACCTATAGTAACCTTCCCAGACTCTAACTCTTCACCTTCTCGCCCATCAGATCATTCCAACACTTCATTATCCCCATTTTCAACACCCACCCGTTCAACCAATTCGACCCCTTCATCTCGTGACATTTCATCAACTCTTAGTTCACCCCATAGATCCTCTTCTGCTAGATCAACCCCCTCGAGAACCAACCGTTTCGCATCGTCGATCTCATCATCCATCAGAGAGGCGATCGCACAGATTGGACAGAGAAGGAGAAGACACGCAGGAACAGATCCTCCTGCAACAGAAGAAATTAGAACGGAACCAGATCGAAACTCGCAGAGAACAGCTTCAGTGAGAAGGGTATTGTTCGATACAACCTCTAAGGTAGAATCTACGAACATCATGGATCTCAATCCAGAGGTCATAAAACTGATCCCAGATTTTGATGGTGAAAGTGAAACACTAGAGGACTACCTTGAATACTTCAATAGAGTAATGAATACTTTCGCAATGAATCGCGTGAAGGCATATCGCATTATTCAATTGAAGTTTAAAGGAAAGGCGCTGAGAGCATACCAAACGGCACAAAGAGCAGGCTCCTTTTCGGACTATCAATCACTAGTCACGGAATTAGGAAAGTTACTAGCAACGGAATCCAGTAAGATCAAAGCGAAATATGGATTGGCCTTAGAGATGAAAGAGAACGAAACTCTCGAAGAATTTGCTAACAGAATCAGAAAGAATGTAAAGAAGGCATACCCACACTTCGCGGAGTCACACCAGGAATCCCTCATGGCAGACATGTTCATTCGCGGAAATCCTCCTTTTCTGAAAGGAAAGTTAATGAACAAAACTTACCTGACTCTGAATGAAGCTCTGGATAAGGCAGAAGCTGAGATCGATCGTTGCCAGATGAACAAGTCGTGCCCCCTGGAACAGAAGATAGATAAACTTTCTGATCAACTCATGAAGAACTCATTAGATCAAGTTAATTTCATGAACAATGTACAGACACAACTACAGGATCAGGGTTCGAATAGATATGATCACTCATTTCGAGGAAACAATTCATTCGGTAGAGGAGGATACAGAGGATCCTTCCGTGGGTCATCTGAGGGAAGATATGGAAATGATAACAGACAGTGGTATAACAGAAGAGAAGAAAGCAATGATACGCAGTTCAACAGACCGAACTATGGAGACAGATCCAGATTTGAACAAAGAGACCAAAACAGGAATAGTTTCCGTTCATCATCCTTCCCTAGACTAGACAACAACCAATCCTTTAGAGGAAGAGGGAACTTCCGTGGTCAGTCAAACAGAGGAACATACAACAACTATAGACGTTCAGACTCTAGTGACAATAGACAACCGACTCCCAGACTAACTGGTGGCAACGCAGTAAGTAGAGGAAGCGGATTCAATGGGCGTTACACTCTCATGCTATCAGTTGCAATTATGTGTCTATCATTCCTCCCAGGAGTGAATTCTGTACGCTATTTCGATTGCAAGAAAAGTAACGAGACAGCAGCGTTCCTTTACTGGCCAGATGATTCCGACTTCAGATGCGCTGCTAACTGGGACAATAGAATGACCATTGCAACAACAGGGATGTTATACAAGACACAGGATCAGGAGAGATCCACTAAGGGTCACGCCTGTAGCACGATAATGTCAAAGAGCTGCGTGGATACGGTTCTGAAGATATTCTACGTGAATGTCACAGTCAGCACAATAGAGACACCCATGAGTCAGAGTGCATGCAATGATATGGAACGAACTAAAGAAATGGATGGTGTGAAGATGATCCCTGTAAATTCGAGAATATGGAAAACACCTATTACAGAGAAGTCCACACCCGAAATTCCGTTATCTGGCTCAATATGCAGCACACAATTCCATCATCTCCTTCAGTATGGTCACATTTTCACCATAGCTCAAGATATTCTGGTTTCCAACCTGGGCAATTTAGCCAACTGCAAATTAGAAGATGGAACATGCAGAAACAGGTTCAGGACCATCATATGGAAGCAACCCGTAGAGAAGGAGTGTCAACAACTCATTGGACTATACAAGGTCTTGATAAATAACGGATCAGTTGTAATCCCAGATCTTGACAGGGTAGTATCACAGTTGAACACACCCCAAGAATACAATCCATGCGCTAGACAGAGACTGATTCCCTTATCTGGAGACCTATCCATACATTTACCTGAATTCCCACAGATTGAGAACCTGAAGGAGCTTGACAACAGAAGAACAAAGAGGGAAGGCCAGAGACTGGACTTATATGAGCCACTTTTCGTGATTGATGATGCAGAAGCATACGTGAAAGAACTACTAGACAACAGAACTGAATTTTCACACGATCCCCTGCAGGACTATAAACTGAAGGAAGCAATGAAGATTCATGAAGTAACATGGCAGGACATTTTCTTTCAAATGATCGCCTACCAAAGTTGCAATCTCGAATACTACACCCTCAGAGCAATTGTATTCCGCCGATTCAAGAACGACCTCCTCCGGAAAACATCCGCTTGGAGTACTGACAAACTCCGGACGAATCTCGAAAGGCAAGCAAATATAACTCGGAAGGATGCATACATAAGAGCTGCATATGAGGGAGCATCAGGATCCGAGGAGCTAATGGTTGCACTCGGGGATAGGCTCCTTTGTATCGATCTCTTTTCGATGAATTACTACTTCCTAGATCAAGTGTTAGCAAGTAAAGTGTACAATTTATACACTCAAGACAAGGAATCCAGAGATAAAAGGATGGCGGTCTACACAAGATCACACTTCCTGAAATCAGCTGCAACTTTCTTGGGGCAATCCCCAAGAATAACGGCTAATGCCTCTCTAGAGATGCCAAGCAACCTGATATTTGGAGAGCATACCCCAATCACCAGAAATAGGGATAGCAGAGCAATCAGGGAGTACATTAAAACTCTGCAAATCTCTTCAGAAGAAGCAAAGAGAAGATCCCCAAGTACAACAAGAGAATGGGTGAACAGATGGGTACGTAGCATTTTGGTGCCAGAAGAATCACTGGTGACTCGAGACCAGATTTCCACTCAAAGAGCGATAAATCCAGACACACCGCTAGCAGAGGTCAGAAATGGCTCAGTAGTACCAGATCTCAATCGACCAGTGATCACCGTCGCCGATTTGCACAACCTAATGATTCCCACCACTACAATGACCACCACAACACGGAGAGAAACCACAGTAACAACATCAGCCCCTGTGATTACACAGACAACAACGATGACAGCTCTGGTTCCTCGCCCTGATATCAATCAGATAGCATTAGAGATATGTGAGAAGGAAATAAACAAAAGAGCTGAGAGGAGGAAGAGTTTCAACGATAACCCCACACTCGAAATGCAGAAGATGATTGACAGACATGACATCCTGGTAACGAAAGAAGTGGAAAATGTGTTTGGCATACATGTGTGCGATGAAGTCGAACCAGAACATATTCTTCCCGACAAACGGTACTTTGACAACAATTTGTGCTACGACTTCCTTCCGATCATGGTTCAAGGACAGATGAGATACGTGGATGAGAATACACTACACATCCACGAATTCTCGAATACCATACCATGTGAAGAAATGAAGAACAGGAAACTGATCCCTGAGAAAAGGAGTGAACACACACTGATTCGAGCGAGACTTCAAGCAAGAAGCCCGACAATCACACCAATTCAAGGCACGAACGACACAAATGCGATACCACTTCTGGGATTCTTCCGCGAAGGAATAGCGGCATGGGATGAATACAAAGAATCCCTCCCTCTCTGGAAGAAGATAGTGCTCAAAGTCAACGCCCTCAAGGAGAAGGCTATTGCAGTCACAAAGAACGGATCACAGAAAGTAGTCAACTTTGCTGTTGACATGAAAGAGAAAGTGATTGAATTCACGTCATATTGGAGTGGGATAGTAAGAAAATGGTTGATAATATTGATTATCATCGTAATTATCGCTGGACTAGGAGTATTGATAGTGAAATACTGGCTATGGAAAGAACTTCTCACTTGCTGCTTCCCCTCCCCGAGAGAAATCATTGGAAGCTTGACTTCCAGTCCCAGGGTAAACCTAATCAGCAGAAGACACACACCGGAAGAACGATATGAGTCAGCAAGAGAAAGAGCGGAGGCAGAAGAAGCGATTGAGCTCATTGAATACCACGCTAGAGAGATCAGAACCAGACCAAGGATAGACATGCTGCCTTATTCCTTAGTAATACTCATAACGATCTCATTCCTACCTGGAACAGAAGCAGCTGGATTGGGAAGAGTCTTAGAGACAGACCCCACCATATTAGCAGTGACATTGGTCATCGGTCTAGGAGTGAGTGCGATAAGATTTTTCTCCAAGAAGAGAAACCGAGTAAAAGGCAACAAAAGGAAGATACTCATCCATGGCGAGGATGGCACATTCACTTGCTGCGATTACAATGGATCCATAGTCTCATCACATTTCTTTATGAGGAAATCAATGATGAGGGATTTACCAAATACTATCGTGGATGACCTCTTACACGAGATTGGAGTACCAGATACGATCGCTTTCACAGGAAGAAAGGATGAACTCGAGATCATTGTGGAAAGGATACAAGAACGATTCCCAGTGAAGAAAATCAAGGCAGATGAACAATTCTGCAACGAAAGGGTGCCACTAATACCAGAGGTACACAAAACACTGTTCCCAGAAAACAAATCATCGAAAGGGAACTCATACTCACAAGGGAGACAGCGTCTGGAATCGGAAGAAGCCTTCGAAGAGAGAACGAGGAAGAAACAAGACACTAAGCATGGACAGCCCACTCTACTATACCACTGGCCTTCAGATAATTATCAATGCCAGGCTGTTGAAAGAGATCGAACATCCGAAAGATGGAACGCACATCAACCTCGAAATAATCAATACGAAATTTCGAGATGGCAACCACATAACAGAAATGAGGTGATCAATAGAGGAAGTCACACATTCCCCAATCACATGGAAGTGAAGAAGAGGCCCCAGAATCGGAATCATGAAGTAAATGCAATTTCGTCTGGAACGCTACCCTTGATCCACATCATTCTGAATGGGACACCGATGGCAGCCATGCTGGATACTGGCTCGTCCTTATCTTATCTCAAAGAATCTACACTGCGAAACATACTGGGAGCGACATTGAAACCCTCAAGTGCCACCCCTGCAAGAACAGCTGATGGTGGATATATCGATTTCAAGGGCGAAACTGAGCTCAAGGGTCAGATTGGAGAAGCAAAGTTCACCCACAACTTTCTCGTATCGATAGACAGGTTGTGCCCTACGGACATCCTGATTGGAATGGACATAGTAGCCCGACTGATAAAATCAGGCAACCCCATCACCATCAATCAGGAAGGCATCACTGTAGGTGCCAGGAATGTTCTTGAGAACAAGATTTTTCACATCAACGGATGCCCATTTATAGACATACTAGCGACTGAAACTTTCACAATACCGCCTCACACGGAATGTATATTCTATGGGAAATGCGAAGCGTTGAGACCCGGACAGGACAATATCCTTGTCCAGAGGCATCCAACCAATTCCTCCGAAAACCAGGCAATGGTTGGAAGGATTTTAGCACACCCGAAGGCAGACAAGACAGTGTTGGTACGAGCACTCAATGCCACTCCTGATGAGATGACGATCGAAGAGAACACAATAGTAGCAGCTGGTGAAATAATTCATCGCTCAAACATCCCCAACGAAAATCAGGTATTCCATATTGGTCGCTACGTGTCAAAAGAGGTCCAAATCGAAGAGAACTACCCAAAATTCCCCGAGGAAGACCCAGACAAGAGGAAAGAGATTGAAGGGAAGATAGATCTCTCCAAAGCAGATCTCACAGATGATCAGAAGAAGAGATTGATGGCCATAATTGAGAAATACAAGGAAGCTTTCATTTTGAAGGATGGTAACATTGGCTGTTACAAGGGAACGGTTAAGCACAGAATTGATCTGGTCCCCGGAGCCAAAATACCTAATAAGAGACCATATAGGATCCCATTAGAACAGAGGGAGTTTGTAAACAAGCAACTAGACTACATGTTGGAACACAAGATAATTCAGGAGTCCAACTCCCCATTTTCGAGTCCTATGCTGCTCATTCCGAAGGGAAACGACAAGCGAAACTGGAGGGTCTGCCAAGACTTCAGACTTTTGAACTTGGGAACGATACGCTCTTACTATGGTATGCCTTCAATAGCAGACATTGTAGACATCAACGCCGGAAAAAGTTATTTTAGCATTTTTGACTTTAAAAATTCGTTCTGGCAATTGGAATTATATGAGCCACATCGTGAACGCACGGCATTCGCCACATTCAGAGGTTGCTTCGAATTCTTAAGGATGAGTCAAGGACTATGTGGAGCAACAGCCACATTTCAGAACGCAATGAGGGAGATGACCAGACATGTAAAAAGTTCGATAATGACGTATGTAGACGACATGATCATAAGTTCGGATACAGCAGAAAGCCATCTCGAAGACATCGAAGAGATTCTCTCAGTGATAATGAAGAACAACATGAAGATTCATGCAGACAAAACTCTCTTCGCTCAACGATCAGTCAAGTTCCTTGGCTTCATTATCTCAGGAGAGGGACACAGTGTAAATCCAGCAAAGGTGGAAATAATCAAGAACTACCCTCAACCGACCAATGCAACAAGTTGCAAAGCCTTCTTAGGTATGACCTCCTACTTTCGACGGTTTATACCGCGTTTCGCTGAGATAGCTGAACCTCTGTACCGAGCATCGACACTACCTGGAACAATCACTTGGACAGAACCAATGGAGAAAGCCTTTCAGACTCTGAAGCAGGCACTGATGACTGCACCAGTCTTGGTACCTCCTCAACTAGGAAAGACGTTTTATTGTGAGACGGACGCTAGTTCAATAGCCATCTCAGCTGTCTTAGGACAGAAGGACGAGAATGGAGCGTTCAGAGTAATTGCATACGAATCGAGGACCCTTACGGCCCAAGAAGCACGTTACCCAGCTATTGAGCTTGAGGCTCTGGGTATTGTGTTTTGTGTGAAGAAATACAAAGCCTACATATCAGGAGGGAAAACGATTATTACAACCGACCATTCCCCCCTTACAACTCTGTTCACAAAGAAGGACTTGACAGGAAGATTGGCCAGATACCAGTTAGCCATTCAAGAAGAAGATATTGAGATAGTCTATAGAAAGGGATCTAAGAATCATCTCTGCGATGCCCTCTCAAGATACCCGCCCAAAGAGAGGGAGGAAATAAATACAGTCTCCACAGAAGATAAAACTGAGTTGTCATTGGAGAAAATAAGAGAGGAACAAGCAGCCAATGAATGGATCCAAGACATTCGACGCTTCATCACAACAGGGAAATGTGATTTTCATGTAACCCCACGCAAGAGCAGACAATACCAAGTAATAAATGACTTACTTTACTTGAAGAAGCTCCACATAGACGACCTCCTCGTGCTGTCGGAGACGGGGGCTGTAAAAGAGAAAATCATGGAAATCTTTCATGGGTCGAAGGAAATCGGAGGCCATCTTGGAAAAAAGAAAACCCTAGAGAAACTACAGAAAAGATATTTCTGGGTAGGAATGGACAGAGATTTATCTCGATACCTCAAAACGTGCCCGCAATGCCAATTAAGGAAGACACCCCCATGTGATCTGACACGAGAAGAGCTTGGTACGTTCAACACTCCTACACATCCAATGGAAGTTTTGAGCCTTGATCTGATGGGGCCTCTGCCCTTGAGTTTACATAATAGAAAATACCTTTTAGTGGTCCAGGACAAATTCAGCAAGTATGTCGCAGCTGCTGCACTGTCAGACCAGACGACGGAGTCGATCCTCAAAGGATTGAATCAGGAAGTATTCACGAAATTAGGTTTCCCCTGTGAACTTTACACTGACCAGGCCAGCCAGTTCAAATCGGAGGAATTCACAAATTTTTGTAAGAGAATGAATATAAAATTATCAATGTCTACTCCATACAAGCACTGCGCCAATGGGCAGGTGGAAAAAATGAACCACACCCTCGAAGTCATGCTCTCAGCCTATGTAAACGAAAAAGGGAATGATTGGGACGATCACATAATGTATCTGGTTTTAGCCTACAATACCTCAATTCATTGCGTAACCAACCATACGCCTTTTTATCTGACCTATGGTAGGGAATGTATCTACCCAATAGATCTATTGCACGGAAGAACTCTAGCAAATTTGGGAAAGAAAAGAAGAGAGATAAGAAACGTAGAAGAAGAAGATACGGTAAGAGAAATAATTGAAGAACAAGGCGAGAAAGAAACAACAAAGAGTGACCGCAACGCAAACCGCGACGCATCAGGACCAGAGATGGAAGCACAGGATAACAATAAGGGCGACTCAAACAATAAGGTCAACCCAACAGAAGATGAAGAGACAACAGAACTAAGGCGAAGCGCAAGAAACGCTGGGAAGAGACTAGACTATGCCGTGCTCTCAGGCGCACAGTTAGAATACACGAAGAGAATGGTAAATGATTTAGAGAAAATAAAGAAAATAGTCAGCATGAATATAGAACGCGGAGCCATACACAACAAGGAGATTTATGACAGGAAAGGCATTCGCAAGAGCAAATTAAAGATAGGAGATAAAATACTACTAAAGAAAGGAGTGGCACATAAACTACAAGATGCTTTTGAAGGGCCATACACTCTGGAGGAAATAATACACCCGAATGCCATAATAAGAAAGAATGGCAAGGAAGAAAAGGTTCATTTGGATAGATTAAAAAAGTATCACGAAAACAACGAAGAAGAAACAGACAACCAACCTCATTCTAATGGGTCGTCGGCTGCCGTTGCAGCACACCCATCATCTTCGTCGCCGCCGCCTTCTCCATCGCCATCGACGACAACGCGACACACTCTGAAGAAGACAACAATCAATGGTGGAAGCAATCAACACGAGAAGAACGAAGAAGAAAGGAGTGACACTGACTCGATCGAATTGTAATCACCTATTTACCTCCTCCTCTTGCTCCTCCCAGTTACTCTCACACCCCTCGTTTCTACGATTCCCCCATACTATATCATTGACTAATACTCCTCAAACCTGTCAATTATCACACCATCCCGTTTTCACTCGTTAGCAATTCGTCAAACAGCTAGCAATAGCCTTCGCCCAACACACCCAGTGGTAGTGATCACTACCCGTCACTCTCTATACCCCCTCCTTTCCTCCCAACTATCAATTCCTCTCCCTTTCTCTCTCCCCTCCTCTTCCTTCCCCCGTGCCGATTCACCCCCCTCCCTTCTTCCCCCTCCCCCTTCCTTTGTCCCCCATTCTCAGCCACACACACTCATCTCAACATTTCCCACAAGATGAGTGCTGATAACCAAACAACAAACACACACAATCAGACTTCCCCATTCCCCACTCAGCAGTATCCCAACAAGGATCTCTGAGGGCAGAGATCTCGGGGGCGTCGGGGATGTCATGATAGCATCATGTTCCATTCATTCTTCCCTTATTCCCCCCCATCCTTAGCACGATCACCTCCTATTAGACATCCTTCACACGTTCCCTCTTTGGGCCGGATATGCTATCCCGCCCATTCACTCATCCTTTATAAGATCTGTTTCTCGCTCATTCGAGAGAGATGAGTGAGCCTCAATGATAAAGTGCTGAGACATTGTTGCTCGCTTCTCCCATTCCATTCTGGGACATTTCTCCCACATAGTCTTCGTTCCAACTCGACTAGTGAGCCAGAATGGCTGATCTTCTCGCGGATATGGATTCTCGTCTTGGCCGGGTTAGTCTCCATCCTCCGCAGGTAAA
>LS486580.1:4906-19358 GCA_900490705.1 Pristionchus arcanus
TAGCCATCGATTGTAGAAAGTGTCGATTTGATAGATGTGTTCAAGTTTGTCCCTATCCATTTATAATCCGATATAATTGAATTGGTAGGTAGGAATGAATCCTCTTGCGATCCTCGCTGTGAAGGAACCAGAGATGAATTCATTGATTACTTCTATAATGGAACAAAGAAGGAGAAACGAAGGGAGAATGCAGCAATGGAAGGTCCATCCTTTTGAACTCTCCATCTTACAAGAATATTCTCTCAGATAATAGATAGTCCCCGAACGATAGAAATGGCAATGGATCGTGTCATATTTGAGCTGATCTCTGTTGAGAATGCACACCAACGATTGAGGTTAGGAAGAAGTTAAAACATCTACGAATCTCATCCGATTATAGGAAATCGATCTACATTCCTTCAGAATCCGTTCAATTATTAGAAGAATTGTTGGTCGGCAATTCAAGACTCGGAATCGACTACGGAGTCAGTCCTATCCTCGTTTACAAAATTAAATAAATGATGCATAGGAATGCTCAATAATTCCTCCTGATTCTCGTCTTCCTTTAAAGTATATTCCGATGGAGGTTCGTGTAGAATACTCTCACTCGTTCAAAATTAATGCAGATCCGAATTCGAGATCGTCTTCCAATAGGAATTATTCCATCGAAGAAACGAGGAAGTAAATATTGGCCCCATGAAGATATTGGATACACCATTGAATATCTCAAAGCTTTTCCACTCTTTAATCGATTAGAGACACGAGATAAGGTAAGCTGAAAGGATAAAATCGAAGTATGAATTGAGCATTACAGTTCCTTCTTACGAGATACGTTGTGTCGATGTGTTCCCTTCTCACTTGTGCATTTTATTCATTCGAACGAAGAAGTGAATGCACGATATATCCAGATGGATCATTTCCTAGAGGAGGAAGTGATATCCCAAGGTTATCAAAGTAGTCAATCATTATTAATATGGGTGTTTAGAGAGGCAGAATTAGAACAGGGTCTCCACTATGGAGTTATTCGAGCCCTAAAGACAGCGAGAATCGATGTGAACGAGTATGTTCTTCTCAAGGCTCTTCTAGTTTGCAATCCAGGTCAGATGCACGAAAAATAGATCGAGCAAATAAATTGTGCGTGCAGCTATCGAAGGACTTTCCCCTTCTGCTCAGATTGAAATCTCGAAGGAGCAAAGAAACATTGGAAAGATTCTTCTATCGTATTTGATGGCCAACAGAGGAATTAGTCAGGTGTGAAAGTGTGAGGGAATCAATAAAAATAAATATTCAAGGGTCCAACTGCGTATGTTGAGATGCTCTCGCTCCTGAGTAGACTGACATCTCTTGCAAAGAGACAAAAGGTTGCGTCTCGCAATGGAGTAATCAGTTCATATTCATTCTCACAGGAGCAGCATCTTCTGTCCGTTTCATTGGGAATTCTTCGGTTATCAAAACGAGTGCTCATCGATGACATTTATCAGCTCTAACCTCACAAACCACGAACGGATATTTACACAATTGAATTAATTGAGCACGAATATTTTCAAAAGGTCATTGTTGTTGTTGAATGAGTGATCGTATTTCGTCGACCTCTCTGATGGGAAATGTCAAGATTGGAACAATTCCATCGAGATATCTGTACTACGTTGACCATACCCTGCAAACAGAAAAATTTTGCAGGCACTTTTCGAATAGAAATAGACCTGTACAATGGGAGAAGCAGTGGAGAGAAGTGATATTAGAATGGAAAAGGAAGAAAAATATATATTTAGAGAAAGGGAAACGATTGCTATTGAAGACATAATTAAAATGGGAGTAAACGGAGCGAGAGACTGCAATAATTAATGCTAAATATTTGAAACATGAATATTTCAACCTGTAAAATGAGCCATCGAAGAACCTTCGTGTGAGCTCTCAAACTCTCTTTCCGATCCTTGAGTAGATCTTTTCCCATGATTACAATGAGTTTTCGTACGTAGAAAAGTACGATTGCATATGAAAACCCGAAGGATCCTCCAAATCCGATCCAAACAAGGAAACAGTCCCAATTCTGCAAAGAAAGATTAATATGTTGTTTTTGTCGTTTGCAAACAGCAGTCAGACGTATGTATTACGTACATTTCTCGAGATATTTTTGTTTTCACTACCTATTTGTCCTTATTAACCTTTCTGTTCTCAAATGTATTCCCGTAGACGAATAAAGAAGATGCGAAGGGAAGAATATCCGAAGTGTAGCTTCTGATTATTGTAGGACTTATCAGCACATATCACAGAGTTTTGACTATTTCAGACTAACCTTTCGAGGATGTGCGAAATGAGTTTAGTTTCCGATTCACAAGGAAAGAGATGAAGAGACAAAATGAAATATGGAAGTGAAAGGCAGAAAGAAAGAAATAAGAGAACAGCAAATGTTCGAGTGTTCACACTTCCTTTCCTTTAATTATCATGCTGATTGTTAGTATCTAGGAGGGAATAACGTAGAAAAATCAACATACTTTGCAATGACAAGATATTGAACAATGAAATTGAATGGTTGAAGAGTCCAAGTGAACGATTGAAGAAATGACCAAGTGAAGATAAATAAATTGATGACATCATGAGAGAATAGATAGAGGAATTCCCCGTGTAGAGTGAGGAAGTACCCTTCTCTTGTTACGTGATATGTCTGATAATAGTATCTGATTTTAGATTATAGATAGTTGTTATATCATATAATATCTCAGAATACAATGTCTTAGGAAAATGAAGAAAACAATGTTAGTTCAGTGAGTACATAACAAAGTCTGATTCATAGGTAGCATCACATATTTTTCACTGATTTCTTGGTTTTCATGTGATTGTGACGCAATGTTCAAACCTCGAAGTGAAATGAGTGAAAGAGATCTCACAGGGAGAAGAAGATGGTTCATTCCACAGTAGAGAAGACTGTGAACTGTTGAGATGAAGAGACACGTCTGAAATGCACTAACACGAATAGAATGCATAATAAAAATAAATATTCAAGGGTCCAACTGCGTATGTTGAGATGCTCTCGCTCCTGAGTAGACTGACATCTCTTGCAAAGAGACAAAAGGTTGCGTCTCGCAATGGAGTAATCAGTTCATATTCATTCTCACAGGAGCAGCATCTTCTGTCCGTTTCATTGGGAATTCTTCGGTTATCAAAACGAGTGCTCATCGATGACATTTATCAGCTCTAACCTCACAAACCACGAACGGATATTTACACAATTGAATTAATTGAGCACGAATATTTTCAAAAGGTCATTGTTGTTGTTGAATGAGTGATCGTATTTCGTCGACCTCTCTGATGGGAAATGTCAAGATTGGAACAATTCCATCGAGATATCTGTACTACGTTGACCATACCCTGCAAACAGAAAAATTTTGCAGGCACTTTTCGAATAGAAATAGACCTGTACAATGGGAGAAGCAGTGGAGAGAAGAGATATTAGAATGGAAAAGGAAGGAAGATGAATATTTAGAGAAAGGGAAACGATTGTTATTGAAGACATTATGAAAAGAGGAGTAAACGGAGCGAGAGACTGCAATAATTCATTCAAAATATTTGATACATGAATATTTTGACCTGTAAAATGATCCATCGGAGAACCTTCGTGTGAGCTCTCAAACTCTCTTTCCGATCCTTGAGTAGATCTTTTCCCATGATTACAATAAGTTTTCGTACGTAGAAAAGTACGATTGCATATGAAAACCCGAAGGATCCTCCAAATCCGATCCAAACGAGAAAACAGTCCCAATACTGCAAAGATTAAAGATCAAAGATAAATATGTTGTTTTTGGCATTTGCAAACAGCAGTCAGACGCACGCATTACGTACATTTCTCGATATATTTTTGTTTTCACTAATTGTCCGTATTAACCTTTCTGTTCTCAAATGGATTACCATAGACGTACGAAGAAGATACGAAGGGAAGATTATACAAAGTGTAGGCTCTAAGTATGAAAGGACTTGTCAACCCAAATCATTGAGTACTGCCTCACTATGTGATTGTTTCAAACTAACCTTTCGAGGATGTGCAAATTGAGTTTAGTTTCTGATTCACATGGAAAGAGGTGAAGAGACAGAATGAAATATGGAAGAGAAAGACAGAAAGAAAGAAATAAGAGAGCAGCAAAGGTTCGATTGTTCACACTTCCCTTTCTGCAATTTTCTTATTGTTAGTAACGTATTGTTAGTAATATTTAGTATCTATGAAGAAATAATGCATATTGATCAACTTACTTTGCAATGACAAGATATTGAACGATGAAATTGAATGGTTGAAGAGTCCAAGTGAGCGATTGAAGAAATGACCAAGTGAAGATAAATATATTGATGACTTCATGAGAGAATAAGGAGACTAATTCCCCGTGAAGAGTGAGAAAATATCCTTCTCTTGTTACGTGGTGTATCTGAATATACTATTTTTATATCATATATCTCAGAATATCATTTCTTAGGAAAATGCGGAAAACAATGTTAGTTCAGTGAGTACATAACAAAGTCTGATTCATAGGTAGCATCACATATTTTTCACTGATTTCTTGTTTTTCATGTGATTGTGACGCAGTATTCAGACCTCGAAGTGAAATGAGTGAAAGAGATCTCACGGGGAGAAGAAGATGGTTCATTCCACAATAGAGAAGACTGTGAACTGTTGAGATGAAGAGACATGTCTGAAACACAAAAAAGGACGATCATTCAGGTAGCTAGGGTTTGAACAGCGTGAGCTGGTGAATGACCAAAGATTTTTGGAAAATCATGTCATGAATTTCGAGAAGTGCTTCAATACAACAGGTGATTCTCTGATAATGCAATTAAATAATAGTGACATAATGTTATCATGTTGAAGGTATTGAAGGTATGCCTATGCATGTCAGCTAATTATTTCGATCTTGCTCAATTCCCTTTTTTCTCTTCACCTTCACATATTGCAATGCTCCTTCAGCAAGATTGCAGATGAGAATCAACACGATCAAATTGAGAACCAATCCGATTATATTCTGCATAAAAGAATTGAATAAAAGGAAACAATCAGATGGTGAGAATCTTCCTTCTTTTTCTCATTCGACTCACTTGTAATGGAAGAACGATAAAAAGTAGTGAGTCGTACATCTAACGAGAGACTGAATGAATGAATACTGTTGTCTTCTCATTTCATCTACGTACTTCGACCTATACCGTAATGACATTGAACTGTACTTGGACGATGTAAACAATGACACTCGAACACTCTTTATCGTAGAGGAAAGAGGAGAAGATCTGAGAATGGAAGAAGTAAAGCAATGAAGGGATTGATAAAGTGGAAGGACTCATTTGGGAGAGTTACAACGCAATCAATGCATGTAGTTATGAGATTATCACAAACGTTAAAGGGAACACAGATAAAGGGGGAATTATCACCAATATTATTAAAGTTTGATAAAGTCAGATTTCGTGAATATTTTGGGAAGGGGAACAACCGATGGAATGACGAAACGATATAAATGTATAAGTGAGAAGAAGGCATTGATTCATAATCGTATAAAATGATATTGGTTTCAGTAAAACATATTGGTACAAACGTTCCTATCTCATTCAGTCACTTCAACCCGATAGCATTCTATTATTTTGCCTAAAACAATCATGCTGTGACTAACGGAGAGGACGAGCAAGCAAAATAATAAGTATTATGATAGTTATACAGTGTAAATGGGGAGAAGAATAGACTACTCTTTCTTCTTAGCTTTTTCTCTGAGTTGTTCATTTCTAGCAACGAGCATTTTCTCAATTGCCATTCTTGTTTCCCATGTCTCATCCTCTTCCAATCGAGACATTTCACGAAGCATATCAGCCACATGATCACCTATAAGAGAGAGAATACATTCAACACTCTCATCACAATTTTCATGAACTTCCACCCTCTCATTAATCCATATCAAATCCAAATGGGAATAAACTAACCGAAACTGCTCCAAGTGTCCACAATTCTAAGTGTTCCTCCGACTGTTGATGGCTGTTTATTCCCATTGGATGGAGTAACAGTCTTCGTTATAATGGGAACAGTGGGAAGGGACTTCGGTTTAACAAGAGGATGAATTGATTGGGAGGGACGAATTTCAGGAGCAACGATCGATGTTGGAGCTGAAATTTATTGTGAGAATTACTAATATATTATTAATAGAACATCAAAGAATCATATAAATATCCGAAAACATTTGTATTACGGCAATGAATTGCATTGATAAAAAGAGTAATGTGGATACATTGACATACCTTCTTTAGCTTTACTGGAGGAAGCAGCAACAGCAGCAAGTGCAGCTGCAATGACTGCTGCATCCGCCCTCTCCTTCTCTTTCTCCGCCTTCAGCTTCTCTGCTTTCTTACGCTCCTGTAATGTTATCCACTTTATTGTTCGACTACTTGTTCCCCTCTTCCTTCATTCCCGTTTATTCCAGTAATGAGCAGTCAATTAGTTGAGACGGATAAGAATGGAAAGGAGGTAATATCTTACCTTCTCTTCGAGAACAGCAGTTTCCATATGGACTGCACTGAGTAGAATATCGTTGTATGACTTTTGTGCTACTTCGATTTGGTCGTTTGTTTCAGATAGAGGAGAAGAAGAAGAACGATCTTCACCACTGAAATTACACTTTATTTATTTATCATTTTGATTTCGGAATATAATTAGAATTTGTAGAACTAGACAATCTCTTGCAACAACAAAAAAATAAACTAACGGGATGGCTCCACCATTTCCATCTCCGAGGAATTTAAGAGGTTCGAAGAATTGCCAACTTTTTCCCTTCTCACTTGCAGATGCACCCTGTAATCAATGAATTATGTTAACCTTACGAATGATAAATCCATATTTAAAACGGAAACGTTCCCGTCTAATCCTATTTTCTCCATCACTTACAATGCTTACCTTGGCTGCACTCTTTCTGATTATTCTCATGTACGAATCACGGAGAATTCGGAATTTAGAGCAGCAGAGACGAGCTGAAAAGATCAAAGATCAATTGATTGACTACAGTTCTCTCTTTCTCTTTCGGCATTGAATTCCCGTGCATCTGAGACGGTCTTCGATTGAAAGGGACGGGAGAAGAGAGGGGAAGAAGGGGGAGAGGGAGGTAAAAAGAGGAGAGGAGGATGGGGTGAGAGGGGGGAGACGGGAGGAGAGTCAACACTCCCTTCTCTTCCCTTCACTCCGACGGATCTTTTTGTTCCATCGGAGAAGAGTTCGTAGCCATTCTCGAGACCAGAAAGAACTCTCCCGATCGCATGTGATTGACAATGAGCTTCGTCCCTTCCATCCCCCTCTCCTCCATCCATGAATAATCAATCGATAATTGGCTCACCATCCACCGTATGTCCTCTCTCAAACATCTTGTCAGCTACTAAACTCCAAGTGTCTTTCTTCGTACGTTGAGATGCACCCGAGGCAGGATCCCACAGAGCAGGGAGGGCCTGAAGAGTGGGGAGATCATAATATATCCTTTTAGACTGTACTGTATAGTATCGTACCTTAACGCATTCGATGAGAGCGAATGTATTATCGACAGTGAAGGAAGATACATCATAGGGACCGGAGGAGGGAGTGAGGGGAGAAAAATCGAGATCCACCTTCTGACTTAGATTTTGGAAGATTGATGAGAAGTCCGGCTGAAATTTGATATATCGAATCAGAATAAACAGTGCTTGAAAATATTGGAGGAATACTTGTCTAATTATTAATAATCATCATTTTTGCTGATTAGATAAACTGACTTCATCTTTGATCAAATCTTCTTTCGAATCGGAAGTATCTGATCCAGCAAGTGATTCGACTTGTGATCGAACGAGAGCATCCAATGGAGATTCACTCACTGATTCATTCACTTCCTCAATCTCCTCCTATAAGAAATCATAGTATACGATGCTCGAAATTATAGAGTCTTAGGTAAATACTGTGCAACATTACGAAACAGATTACTAATCATTTCCATTTCCAAAATTTCGAAATAAATGCGACTATCCATCAAAAACTGTGCAATTTCACAAGAGACTTCTATACAGCTTATTGATCATCAATATATTCCAATCGATATTGTAAATTACAATTTGTAACCCTACCGTACCTTCTTGATAGGAGACGGGGACTCTCCCTCTTGCATCATTCGGGCTCGCTTTACACTGCAAGAATACTCGATAATCCTCCATATATCTACAGTATCTCCCGTTGATCTACCGTAATCCCCTTCTTCCCCCCCCCCTTTCTCTTTCCCTTTCGGATTCCATGCTCTTCTCTTCTTGTATGCAGCCCCGTCGACTCTAGTGT
Organism: Pristionchus arcanus; assembly: GCA_900490705.1. Classification (NCBI taxonomy): domain Eukaryota; kingdom Metazoa; phylum Nematoda; class Chromadorea; order Rhabditida; family Neodiplogasteridae; genus Pristionchus; species Pristionchus arcanus. The sequence goes on from LS486580.1 coordinate 13,188, forward strand.
CCCTCTCAACGGGGAAAGGAGTGCACACTTCACAAAGGGAAGAGAGGGAAAGAAGGTATCTCCGCCGATTCGGAGGGTGGCTCACTGGCTCCCATCCCCCCCCCCTTCCCCTCTCGTGTGTCGACTTAGTCTCCCGACCGACCGAGTGAGAAGGAGAGAGAGATGGAGGGGGGAGTCTCTCCCTTCCCAAACACACACTCATACACCTGACCCCTCTCGCGCAGTCGGGAATGGAAATGGTTGCCTCCCCTCCCTCTCCCCTTACTCGGTCGACCCATGGACAGACAGACCGAGTCGGAGAAGGGAGAGGGAGGGGAGGGAAGGAGAACAACCAGAATGGAGAGGGGCACCCCCATACAGAGAGAGAGAAGGGGAGTCACTACCGCTTGTTACCGCCCCACCGAATACCCTGTATGAATAGAGAAGAGTGGTGGGTATCGAGGACAGTTCATCGGAAGGGAAAAGTGAAGAGGGAAGGAAGGACTAGATCCCCCCCCCCTTCCTCCCTCCATGACTACAATGGCAATCACAACTCTAATCCATGGTATTCTCTACTCTCGCTCGTCATCCCCTCCTTCCTCCTTCCTCCTTCCTCTCTCTTCTCTCTTATCTGTACAGCCATACGACACCCTCGACCCATCCTGCTGACTCATTCTCCCTATAGAGAAGCGACGCATCCTTCCGATCGATCACCCATTCCATTCTACCGTATCCCTCTAAGTATAGATTACGGTAGTTAACTGACGCTTGCTCGATTAGATCTCCTCCGGCACTTCTTCGAACTGCTTGTGTAGACATCTCTGATGAATAGAGATGAATACTGAAATGAAGAAAGATAATCAAGAGGGAAACTGATCAATCGATCAAGAGGAATAGAATCAACGAGAAAGGATTAAGAGATGGATGAATGCGACTGACACGACCCGACCGACTGATCGATCGATAGGAAGGAGAAGGAGGGGGATGGGGGGATGGAAGGGGGGTTAAGAGGGGAGAGGGAGGGGAGGGAGAGGAGGGAGAGGAGGGAGAGGAGGGGGGAGGAGAGTACACGAGAGAGAGGAGCTGTGTGTGCAGAGGACGCAGCCGGCCGGTTCCCCTCTCTCTCCTCCCGCCTTCCCCCCTCCTTCCACTCCCCTTCTAGAGGGGAGACAGATGGATGGAAGAAGGTGAGTGAAGGGGAGAAGGGGAAAGGGGGGAAGAGATTCACTACTGATCAACCCCCTATGGCTAATCATTTAATCAGCGCTGATTATATCCAAATTTGATTGGTCAAGATTTCATATGCTAGATCGAGTGAAGCGTTCTTAATTTTTTTTTATTGGATAGTAGAATAATGATGATGGGCGTTACAACAAAACAATTGAAATTGAGGGGGGAAAGGCGCGGATGCAGCATTCGATCACTATGCGTCACTGTGAGAAATAGAGAGACTGAGTGATCGACCCCCCTCCTATCCATATGACCCCGCCCACTAACTGGACGGAGCCTTCCACTCTCATTATACCCACTGGTCATGCTGACAATCCTATGGAAGGAGGGGGGAAGTTACCCCTTGGCTGTCTAAAAGAGAGAAGAGAGAGAGAGGATTTCACCTAGCAGCCACGACAACTCATTCCGTATGAGAGTGAATGTCGGAAGAAGAAAGGGAAGTATAAGATCTCTTCCTTCTCTTTCTCCCGTCGGCAGAAGTTACGTGGAATCGAGGGAACTCACAAAAAAAGCGCGGCGGCACAGGGAAAGTGGAATTGCGCCTCTTCATTTGTCTTGTGGGAGAGCGACCGATTCACCTGCGCGCAGCATGAGAAAAGGCGGAGTTATTATGGGGACGGGGAAAGTCGCGGGAAGTTAGTGAACGAAATAATCATACTTACTTTGGTAGATATCGTTGGGCGGAAGTGATCATATACCTCTTCGTATAGGCCATCTATAACAATGAATTTGGTAAGTTACGAGTGGTAAAAAGCAGCAACGCACATAAATTTCTACTGAAAAAAATGAAGTAATCAAGTATTTGATCAATTCTGATGAAACTATCGTAAATTTTCGAAGATTTGCATTACAGTATACAATGAAAGGAAGATCCAAGCTTTTTCTTTCTTTTAAAAAAAATATTTTTATTAAACTTAATATCCAATGGAATGAACATTGTTAATAAATTGTAACCACTCTACCACCGTATTTAACATTCGAGAAATGTAATTGCTTAGAGATCTTCTTGTTGCGAGTTGCTCGTTCATGAATGTTGAGCCATGAGAGAATGATTGTTGAATATGAGGGGGTCATCGATATGAGAATCGTAGTGTGGGCGATCGTGAACATCAACTGCATACAGTAAGCAATCCAACATACTTCTAAGAAGGAATACTGTAGATGAGTTAGTGTATTGGAGATGACTACCGTATGGAAAGGATATGGTAATCACAGATAACGCATGAAATAGAATAGGGAGGATCAGAATCGTTGAAATTGTAATCGCCTAAAGAAAAAATATTCTATTCACGTCTATACATGTGACATACCTGTAGAGTAACAATAAGAGTGAGTCTGTTGTGTGTTGAGAGAGTCTTCACACTCATCACTTTTCTCTGAATCATCTATCTGATACAATAGACTTATTTTTGAAACACAGACATTCAGATAAAAATGCCATAAAATATGACTGATCACTGCAGTACAGAAAACTAAATAGAGAAGAATACCCTGTACAAATATTGTATTGGCTTGATTGTCCATTGTCTTACCAATCCTATTGCATTAACTGTGAAGGAGATAGGCATTCTGCCACTATCATACGTTACATATTCTGGATTTTCGGTGACCCATCCCATTGTTGGATGACGCTGTAGTGAGAATAAGTATCTACGACATCGAAATGTATGAATCTCGCAGACCGACAAGAATCCAATTCTATCACTTTTAGCCTGTCTCCTAGATGACAGAAATGATATGCATGGAATGAGAAAGATAGATTGAAGAAGAATAAGTATGGAAATTTTCCATCTCTTAATTATTCCATTGTCAGCAGTCAAGATTGCGGTCGCTGAGACTCACAGTTTTAAGTTTGAATGGGCTCGTGCAGGCAATAACTGATTGATGCCTGAATAGAAGTGCCAGCATAACAGCAAATGCAAGTTCAGATCCGAGGAAGAAAAGAAGGGACTGAAAATTCGGTCGTATTGCCATCACTATATTAGATACCTACCAGATTATAATGCATCGGAAAATGAAAGACACAGAGCAATCCTCTGCAATATCCCGCGATCAGAGGAAAGAGGGGAACAGGTACAAATGAGATACCAAAATGAGCATCTAACAAAGTACTCCAAATCTGAAATAATAGTCAAATCACACACCTTTAATGTATTATAAATTCAATAACCTGTAAATTCAGGAGATACCATTTGTATCTGTCACTGGACTTCGGTGTTTTGGTCAGTAGAAGATAAAATGCAACCAATGAGAAGATAAAAGAAACAATTGATATTAATGGAATATAGGCAAGAATGAACATTTCGAAGCGAGTATCGACGGTAAAATCCATCTAAGTTAGAAGAGAAGGAAGAGAGAGGAAAGACGAGGGCGTGAGATAATCAGTAGTTAGACGAAAAGGGAGAAATGCATCTGAGGGAGTATTTGAAAGGTGAAAATTCTAGTGTATGTGAGAACGAAAGAGAACATGATGTTCAGACTTTCAAGATTTGGGCCATTTTTCTGCCAGTTACTCGGGGAAAAAATGTTTGTCTGTAATCCATTCACTTATTAACCGACGAGTGAGATCAATATCAAGTAAACGAGAAGTTCAACATTACAATCGTTTTTATTCTTGTTTTCCATCATTGGAACAATGAAAAATGAAAAATTAGCATTATGCGAATTACAACATAGGAAGGCTTTGATTTGCAGTTTCATAAATTGAATTATACAAGAGATCATTAAAGAGCAAGCAGTTCAGAACAAATGAACTTTGAGGTAGTTGACTCACGTGGAAAGGTGTATGCACTAGGTAGATAAACTTTTCCATTACTGGATGGCGCATCTGTCTTTCCATGTTGTTGATGGTGTCTGTGCAGTGTAGATGTCATCATTCAGATGCAGATCAGGGCTGGAACAGGGGCTTAGAAGATCGGTACACATTTAAATATCTCTCAAATATTCTTTACAGGAGTCTGAACATCTCAACAAGTTATTTGAAAAAAAACTCGAAACAGATTTACGCGTTATCAAAAAGTATTTGAAAGATTTAATGTTTATTAGATAACATATATTACCTTCCCTTCTTGGGTCTCTTGATAGGATTGATCTCCACGCTCCCATCGCGAAACAATCTCTCGGTAGTTGTACTGATATCAACAAAATATTTTAAAAATCGATTTTTCACAAATCCTAGATAGAATCATAAGATCTAAACATCTGGGGAAATAAATATCTATATAATATAGATATTATCTATATTTAATTGACCACAATTGATTGGAGAATTTACTTTGTAAGAAACATACAGCTACATAAATATGTTAGTATTATTTAATTAAAAAAATATAATTACCTTGTAGTAGGATCATCCTGCTCTTCGAGATATGAAATGACAGGCAAAGGGACGAGAGATTCACTGCAAGAAAGTATTCAAAATTCAATTTTTAATATGTAAACAAGCATGATACAAACTCGAGAGATCTCTTCGCTGCACGTCTAGTGGACTTCAGTATAGTAGTAGGTGTTCTTGCAGTTGCTACTCTCTTCGGAGTCTGAAATATATCCTATATGAAAAAATACAATGATGCGTACCGTCTGGTCACTCGATCTTACGCTAGATGCCGTTGTTGACAATTGACAATTGTCTGATAACGTGATCTCTTACGAGAAGTTGCTACCGGAGTCTTATCAACATTGGCCTTGGCGTTTCTCTTAGGCGTAACGGCTTCTTTGCCTTTGGGAGTCTTCGGGGTAGAGGAACTCTTCTCGAATTTCCTCAGTAAGTCTTCGCTTCCTTTCTGCAATGGGGCAACAATGAAAAAGTGAATCGTTGTGAAACAAAACAAAACAAACCAGGTTTGATAGAGGCTCCCATGTTTTCTTCGTGTAGCCGAGCCACTTTACTAAGTATTCCGCCTGGAAATGAATCTAGGGAAATGTAAAAACAAAACAAAAACTACCTCTTCCTCATCGGTAATTCTCTTCTTGAGGATATTCTCCACCTCATACACATCTGCAAACGAATTAAATTAATAGAACTGAACTCTAATATTATACCTTCATCAGCCATTTGAAACCAAGATGAATTGAAAGTAGTCAGAAAGGAGACTGGACATGAAGAAAAAAATGAAAAGTGTAACCGGAGAATCCGGAAAGCCGTATGAAAGAATTGCGAAAACGTTTTTTTTAAACTAATTTTTTTGCGGGAAAATTTAAAATAGATGCATATGATCTTTATAGATAAAAGAAAGATTCTTTCAAAGAAGCTGATTCAGAAAAATGACCTTGAAAGGTAGATAGAAACAAGCCCTTTAAAAAAGAGTTTATTTTGGTTTTTGAAGATATGATATGATGAGTATAGAAATGTATAGGCTCTGTAGTTCTTATACGGAAACTTGCTTCACGATAAGCAGGAAGATCAGGAGAAAAGCAGCGAATCTCACAGCCATTTTAATGTTCTCAGTCACCTTGAATCAGCAAGTTACAGCGAAGATTATACTGTGTCACCTCTTGAGTTCTATCATTTGGTTTGACAAAGATACTATACGCTGCCAATAGATCTCCCTCGTCAGAATGACACCTTGAAAATCCATCTATTTATCTGGATATCTCAGAGAATTTCAATACTTACGAATATTTGCCTTTATCATCCATAAAGAGTGATCTCACAATCAAATCTCCTCTCTCGTCAATTAGTCCTCGATTAGAGAAGAATTCCTGGGAAAAGAGTGATAGAAGAGGAGTGATTTGAGAGAAACAATTAGTGTGTTAGCCGTGAGATTGAGTCCATCGATACTCCATCGAGATCCAATCATTTCATGAGGAAGAAGACCACAAGTGAGAACAATATGATCACCTTCGTAGATCTGAGAATGAAGATGAGAAGGGATGAAGAAAGAAGGAATATACAGAAAGAGACTTTCTCTTCACTGCTCTTCGGAGTGGAGGGAGAACTTCCGATAGAAGATATTCACCAAC
>LS486582.1:0-10997 GCA_900490705.1 Pristionchus arcanus
CGAGAAGTGTTCGTTTCGTCGAACTTCCATCTTTTCCTAATCAGGCAGTATTGACACCTGATGGCAATTTTATCTCTTTCTAGCGATAAGCTCATGATTAGAGAAGATAAAGGAAGAGGGAAGAGTGAGGGGAGAGGGATCATTCCTTGAGGAAGAGTGGAGGGAGCGCGGTCTCTCTTCCTCAAGAATGAGAGGGGGATTAACTCTTGAGGAAGAGTGAGAACTCTTCCTCAAGAGTAGATTGAGAATCGTGCTAGGAAGATGCGGACTTCGATTTTAAACATGCGCAACCGATCATACTCTGAGGTAAGGTAAGTCTGATTATCGTACACAACTCGAAGCTTAGATATCACATGTTTTTGCATGACAATCATGCTTAGGAGGGTTCACAAGCTCATCCCGGAGTTTCAAATTGAATTATTGTGACTGTGTAATACTTCTGAACCTTTCGAAATAACTTTTTGACATGTAGGATAGCTCCAATAGGCAACATACGAAGGTTTAGTGCGGGCAAATATATTTGACTTGAAAAGCTGTAAATCTATTACAACTAGGGGAATTTCGATATTTTCCTGTCCACAAAATCGAGCAGTTAAATTGGATTAGTGAGAGAGTGAGGGAAGAGTGGAGAGTTATAAAGACATTTTATTATCGAGAGTCGACTCGAGGGCTAATCCGCGACGTGATTCAATTACGATTTTTCATTTTCATTTCATTTCCATTGCTAATCGAATCAATCGATCGAACAATGGATAATTTACTTTTTTAATTGCCTCGATTTTCCATATAAATACCCTTCTCCTCTCCTCTTTCCCCCATTCTCGTCCTCTTCGCTTCGCTCGAGTGGACTACTCAGCTCTCCTCCGCCCTCCTCTGCTCTCTGAGGTATATCACGCCTGTCACGAGAGAATCGAGCTGAAGATGGGAATGGAGCGAAAATCGAAAAATGAGTTAGCATCAGTTTTGGTCACCTCTAGGCATGTCCTGACATCTCCCAAAGTGACATTGTTCATGGATCACTTTGGAGCTCCCTACACCAGGTCGTTATCCTGGAGCCCCAACTTTGACCGGCAATATCTCGGTTCTGGTGCATTTTGGAGAAAAACTACTCTAAGAGATACCCCACCTACTTTTCGATCTTTATCGGTCTGTGCCGGTTAGAAGTCATGAAAGTGCTTCCGAACAGCGCTACATTCAAGAATGCATAACTCAAAAATTTAGGAAATGGAGGTGCCCTGTTTTCTCTATGTTGTGCGTCTCGTCGAGCTCTTTCGAATGAGTGGTTTATGAGAAATATAGATCCATGGAGCGATATCATTTAGCCCATTGAAGTGTTTGAGATTATTTGAAATCAATTTCACACAGCGAAAAATAGAAAAGTACATTCATTCCGCACAAAGCGTAGTGAAATGAGCGGTGTCGAGTGGAATTCGTTGTTGAAAAAAAATCTTCAAATAATCTAAGACATTTCAATGGGCTAAATGATATCGCTCCATGGATCTATATTTCTAATAAACCACTCATTCGAAAGAGCTTAACGAGACGCACAACATAGAGAAAACTGGGCACCTCCATTTCCTAAATTTTTGAGTTATGCATTCTTGAATGTAGCGCCGTTCGGACGCACTTTCATGACTTCTAACCGGCACAGACCGATAAAGGATCGTAAAGTAGATGGGGTATCTCTTAGAGTAGTTTTTCTCTAAAATGCACCAGAACCGAGATAATGCCGGTCAACGTTGGGGCTCCAGGATACCGACCTGGTCTAGGGAGCTCCAAAGTGATCCATGAACAATGTCACTTTGGGAGATGTCAGGACATGCCTAGAGGTGACCAAAACTGATGCTAACTCATTTTTCAATTTTCGCTCCATTCCCAAAAAATGCCATTTTAGCTCGATTCTCTCGTGACAGGCGTGATATTTGTCCCATCCCCTCGATCTCGAAAGACCCCGCTACGTTACTCCATGGCACGCATTGTGGTACCTGGGTATTCTCGTGATACAGTACTTATCGTACTTATAGATACAGTACTCTGATAACGAATCTGGTGGTTTTGATTCAATTAGCGAGAGAAAAGAGAGAATGACAGGGGGATTAGAGAGGGGGATGACAATGATTTGATTGATTTGTGCAATTCAATTATCGACTCATTGTGACTGAGCGAGGGCTAGATGAGGGGTTTCCTCCATTCCTCGTTAGTTCATCGTTGTTGTGCGGCTGAAAGGAGTCCGTTGGAGATTTAGCTATCAAGGGTTGATGGGGTTTCATATCGATTGTCTATGTACATAAACATTTTTTTCAGACTGAAATCAACCTCGCTTATCATGAAGGCCAGAGCTGCACTGGGACTTCTTACCTTCGCTATGGTTGCAGGAGGAGACAAGAAGAAGAAGAGAAAGAACGAAGAGAACGATGCATTCTCATTTCAGATGCCTCTATCTCCTTCAGCAAACAAATCGGACGAGCTCAATCAGAGCATGAGAACAATCACGAACGTAACTACTTCAATCGCTGAGAAGGAACACGATCTGAAGGAACTGCTCGGCAACGGTCTATTGGTGCACGACTTTGTTAACATTGCGGCAGAGAAGGTTGTTGACATGTCTGATCATAAGGAGTCTACTGTGCTCATCAACACAGAGATCTTCAATGTGATTGGGAATATCATTGGATTGACCAAATCGGATGATTACTCAATCAGATTGACAGATGCTTCTCCGAAGCTGAATCCAAAAGCTCAGCATGACATCGTTCTTTCCAACTACATTGAAGGTATTACCATCGAGAAGGTCAATCGCTCGGATCGCGTGGTGTTCATGGTTCTTGATCGCACACGGACACACTACTACATTGCCATGTTTGTGAAGAGTAATGGAACGGTTCACATTTTTGATAGCTTGCCTTCGAACGGCTTTGAGCAGTACGAGTGGTCCAGTAGAGCGATTAGTCTTTGTTTGCTGGCTATGAATTTCAGAGCAGAGCGTATCGTCTTCGGGCCGTGTCACAAACAGCCCGACTACACCTCATGCGGAGTCTACTCTCTGAAGCACCTCGAGTGTATACTGAAGGACGAGCAACTTCCCATGAATGGATTCAACATTGCTGAGTACCGTAAGAAGATTCACCAATGGGTTGCCCCGAAGTACGACGAGACTATCTCACTCGAGAGAAAACGTTTGAACGAGGCTCGGGTCATTGTTTCAGGATTCACTTCATCTCGATCGCCCGACGCAAAAACAGAAAAGAAAAAGAGACGAACGGATGTGACTTCGGATATTGTGTCCGATAACGTTCGAACGGACAATATCCACAGCCTGTTCAACAAAAAACTGGACCTTGACTTTTCTTTTATGAACGATTCGACGGCTGTAAAGAATGAACCCGCCTCAACGTTTGACCTTACATTGGTCAAACCGGAACCCATGGATCTTGAAGAGGATCTTCCTCCTGTTGCTAATGATCCTCTTTCATCAGATTACATCGACATGGACTACGAGGAGAACAACTGGGAGAACTACTTCAACGATCAGAAGAGAGAGGAATCGATGGAGGAAGAACGAGCACTTATGACCATTAACCTGAGTTCTTGGTTAACTTTGAACGGGACGAGGTGGTTGAATGACGAAGTCATAGATGCATTCATGTGTGGTACTTTTCGGCACCATAGAAGGTTCATGAGTGACGCTCTCCTACGTAAACTGAACTGGACAAAACGCACAGTTCTACCTGTTTTGTCTAACTTTTACACAAGAACTAGAGAAGGTAGAATTCTTAGCCATGAATGCGTCTACGACTATGACTTCGTTGTGTTCCCCTACATGACTTCTAACCACTGGAAGTTGTGCATTTTCGACGTTACGAGTGACAACGCGATCATTTTAGATTCGCTTTTTTGGAAATTCACAGCCACCGAGAAAAAGCAACTGTGTAAAGTATGGAACGACTTGCGAGACGAAGAAGACATTAAGAGCCGCCCGGAATTGACGTTCCAAGTCAATCCACCTGGAAGCGTTTTGAAGCAGGAAGACAGTTTTAACTGCGGTATTTACGTGTGCATACACGCTTTTCACTTTCTTGGGGGTTGGGAGCTTCCGAAAGAACTAGATTTAGCGTACCAAAGATCAATGATTATGAATCAGATACTGGATTCATCACATGTGGACGTGAAGGACGAAGACGGAAGAATTCTTCGAGGAAGAGAAATGAGAAGAATCAGAGATGAAGATAAACCAGAAGCAGAAAAGTGGTTTGAGAACTACGTAGAAGAAAGGAAAAAAGCTGGGAGCCCAGTTGAAAGTATAATGATTGTTGATCCAGAGATCAATGTCGTAGACATTGAGATGGAAGACCTTTCCATGCAATCGACAATTAGAGTAAAATCAGAGAAAATCGAATATAATTCTGTTCAAGTTGATTCTAAGCCTATTTCAGCTACGTCGAAAAAGAGAACAGTCAAAGAAGATGCAGTGATCGCAGGTGCCGTCTCTAAAATGTGGATGAAACCGGAGCTGATCGATGAGTTCTTTGAGAAACAAACTGCGAAGGAAAGTGGATGCTTTGTTTTTCCTGTTTCCGCTTGGTCATTTGACGGAATTGTCGACAAAGTGCAAAACTCGATGATTTCACTTAAAACGATGGACAGACTAATAATTCCATTCATGACAGACAACGATTCATCGTATGCTTTGCTGATCGTTGAGAAGAACAAGACGACTCACAAGTGGAAAGGTCGTTTGTTCGATCCAAGGAGCCTGCACGCAAGCAAGGAAATTAGAGAAGGTGCTAAGAAAATGCTGGAGAGGTATGGCATCAAGGGTGCCACTCACACTATAACAGCGAAAACTGAGAATCTACAAGAACCACGACCTTCCTTTTCAGGAATTGTCATTTGCAGCAGATTAATAGGCGTTCTCACGGGAAAATTCGAGGAGGATGTCGAGGAGTCGAAGAAAATTGTGGAAAATTTTCTGGATCACAGTGTCATCCCGTGGTTGAAAAACGTCGATGAGGACTGTACCCAGCAGTCTTCTGACTGTGAGCGATCCCAGACTACTCGGCAAAAACAGTTTTCTGATTCAAAGAAAAGGAGACGCCAATCTGTTCACGGTCTATACGAAAGAGAGATAGCAAGTCAAAGGGAAGTTTATGCTAAGACGAAACTCGGTAAGGGAAGAGTGTACGTGAAATCCGAGGCGGCGTTTCATAAAAACCCCCTCTCCAACCCTTACGAGTTTGACGAGTTTATTCTTTGTTCTTACTGTAAAGCGAAGAAGTTCCCGAAAGAACCCCCTAGCTACTGTTGTAAAGAGGGATCGGTGATGATTCCTGACGAGCTGATGACTACTCCTGAATGTATGAAAACTGTGCGAGAGTACCTGATGAGTGCTATCGGGAAAACAGCAATGGGTGCCATTCGACAAATTAATACTTTCCTCGCTTTTGTAGGTTCCAGCTCCAACTTCCTCAGTGCCAAGGACCTGCCAGCAGGAGGACCAGTGCCCGTAATCTTACAAGGAGAATACCTCAATGGAGTTTGCAATTTGGGCGCACAGACAGACGGTCAGATGAAATTTGCTCAATTATCCTTCTGTTCCGAGAGCACGGCATTAACCAACTTTATTGACTACTTTGGAGGCAAACAAAAAAAGATTTCCTCTACTGTTGAGAAAGTTTTCATTACTCTTCGAAACATCATTCTTGAAAACAACCCCTTTTCGAGAGCCTACCAGGCAATGCACGAGATTATGACTGAACTGATCAAAAAATGCGAAAATGAGAACAGAGAGTTGCCTCGTGTTATGATGAGCTTGAAAGAAACGAGAGAGTTGGAGCAATCAATGCATCACTTGGCCAATGGCTCTCACTCTGGGACCACGACTAAACCAATTCTAGACAATCAAGTGTTTGCCATTTACACTACAGATGACGGGCAGCTCGACTACGAGGCGATAGCAAGAGGAACATTTGTCTTCCCGAGGCACAGCATCCATCGGAAGTGCCTGAACATAGTGCCGTGGAGTGCAAACTTCCATTCACTCAAGTTCCCCTTCCTATTCTTGGGCGAGCAACCCTTCAACATGGGTCTGCAACGAATTAACACTAAAGGGAAACTGAAAAACGACGAAAAAAACTTGAGTGCTCGAGAGATTTCAATTGCTCTTTTACGTCACTTTGGAAACATTGAAACTCATCGAGTGCTCGGTTTTGGTAAGTTGACTCAGGAGTTTGTGATCAGTTTGGAAGCGAGAGATGAATTCGACAAACTCAGTTACATGCGAAAAATTCAGTTAGATCGAGCGATGCAGAAAGGGACAACTGTCAGTGCACACCGGGAGTACGTCGAGAGCGAGCTCGCCAAGCAGGGAATCAAGCTTGGAACTTACGTTACCATGAAAAACACGTACCTTGGTGGGCGAGCGCATAAGGACAAGTGTTACCACGACTCTATGGCGATCAATAGGCGTTTCGGGCACAGTCACTTGTTTGTTACATTCACGGGCAGCACTAACTGGGACCCAATCGTTGACAACTTGGCGCCAAACAACACACCTTTTGACGACCCCATGCTAATTGTGCGTACTTTTGACGTGGTTCTGAAAGAGTTGAAAAAAGACTTGTTCGAGAGACAAGTGCTTGGTGCTGTGAAAGCATGGGTTCTCTCGAAGGAATTCCAGAAAAGAGGAATGCCTCACGCGCACATTTTGATTACTCTCGAAAACGGGCTGACTGAGGACCTCATAGACGAACTGATTAGTGCTGAATTCCTGAACGAATCTGACCCAACTTTCCAGTCAAAGACAGACGAAGAGAAGGAGAAGCTCCGTCGAGTGAACAAGATCGTCAAGAGCAACATGGTACATGGACCATGCGAGGGCGACGACGGGACTCGATTCGGCTGCCGGATTGGATTGAAAGACGCACCTCAGTGTGCGAAAGGTTACCCGAAGAAGTTTGTAAAAGAAACTACATTAGAAAACGGGAAGTTTGCCACATACAAGCGCTCTAAGAACGGCACTAGCGCAGTTTTTGGTGGAGGAACGAGTATCCGTGTAGCGACTAATCAACATGTGGTACCCCACAACCGTTGGCTGCTGTCGAAATACGGTTGCCACATCAATGTTGAAGTAGTTGCGAGCGTGGAATCTCAGCGATACATCCACAAGTACTTTTTCAAGGGATTCGACCAGTGTCTCGCTGAGATTAAGACGCTTATTTCCCAAAATGGCGATCTGTTGAAAATTCCAGGAATGAGGAAGGACAAAGGCCAATTGGTGTACGACTACGACGAAACGAAGATGTACATGATGTGCAGAGTGAAAAGTGCACCCGAGGCCTGCTTCCGTCTTCTTTCTATGGACCCAGCAGAAATGAGCCACGTTGTGTCTGCTCTGAGTGTACACTTACCTGACGAACAACGATTCATTTTCTCAGAAGAAGATGACGAAGAGACAATCGAAGAAAAGGCAGCTCGAGCAAAGAGCAAGTTTATGATGTACATGGAAGCGTGTAAGGAAAATTTGATGGTCGAGGTAGACGGTAAGGAAGTTTCTGTTCGGGAGCTCACTTTTTCTGAGGCGGACGAGAGGTTACGAGTAGACAAAAAGGGAAACAAGTACGTACCGTACAAGTACAAACTTCGCAAAGTGACTAGGTTGAACCCAGTTTCTCCGAGGAGAACCGAGCTTTACGCGCTTTACGTGATGGTGCTTAGTGCGAAGGGATACACTTCTTTTGACGACCTTTTGACTGACACCAACGGAACCAAGTACTTGACTTTTGCTGAGGCCGCACGCAAAAAGGGTTTTCTCAAGGACGACACTGAATGGGACGAGTGCCTAGAAAGAGTCTCTCACTTCTCATTCCCTAACCAAATGAGATCCCTATTTGCTACAATTATCATTCAAGGTTTCGCCCCGGACATTCCAGCGCTCTGGCAGAAATACAAGGAGTTCATGCATCCGAGGGACAAGGAAAATAAGATGACTGACGAACAAAAAGATAGAAAAGCTCTGTCCCACATTCGAGCAATTCTGAGACATCATGGCCTGACTCTGGGTCAGTGCCACCTTCCCGAGCTGGACGATTCGCAAGTGGAGGACGAGAAGAATACGGACGAGGAGATGAAAGAGATTGAAGAGGAAATGAAAAGAGTAGACGGTATTCTTACGGTAGAACAAAGAGTAGTGGCCGAGGCCGTTTTCCACTCGCTCAAAAACAAGAATGCAAATCAGTTACATTTCTTGCAAGCGAGTGGAGGATGTGGAAAAACGGTAGTGACAAACTACATCATTAACAGAGCAATCATTGAGGGACGGAAAGTAGTAGTGATGGCCTCTTCTGGTGTCACTGCAATTCTGCTGAGAAATGGACGTACTGTGCACTCTACGTTCGGAGTTCCTCTCAACTTGGTCACTCGAGAAGAGCCGCAGAAGGACATTATGTCTAACGTGGGCAAGTTTATCAACGGTACCGAGCTCATCATCTGGGACGAAGCTCCGATGCAGAACAAGTATGTTATGTACTACGTGAACGATACAATGAGAAACATTGTACCCGTTGACCGTAGAGACCTCCCCTTCGGAGGTGTCACTGTGTTACTTAGCGGGGACTGGAAGCAGACTTTGTGTGTGGTTAAGGGTGTCAAGAGAGAAGCCATTCTCCCATACACTCTCAAGGGAGCTTCCGATCTCTGGCCACTCTTTCGAATTCATCGACTTACGAAAAACTTACGAGTGAACAACGAAGAAATGGAATTTAAAGAGTGGTTAGAGACGGTCGGAAGTGGCTCTGCCAACAAGTTTAACGAAAACAAAATGATTGAGATTCCAGAAAAGCTACTAGGCACAAAGGCAGAGACGATCGAGCACGTCTTTCCCCAGGAAGTGCTTGATAACCCATTGGAGATGACAGGTCGTATGCTTTTGTCAATGAGAAACGACCAAGTTCTTGACTTGAACGCGAGTTTGATGGAGCGTTTTGCTGGGGAGATGGTTGAAATGATTGGCATTACTGAGCACGAAATGAGTGGTGACAACGAGGCTCCCTTAGACACTCTCGAGGATCTCCAGGGGCTCACTCCTCCGGGAATGCCTCCCCACATTTTGAAACTTAAAAAGGGTGCCCCTGTCGTGCTCCTTCGAAACTTGAACATTGTTGCTGGCCTGTGCAACGGAACTAGAATGGTAGTGGAAGAGTTCGTGAGAAACAAAGCAGGAAAAGTGATTGCACTTATGTGTCGCAACATCTCTGATGCATCCAAGAATGCACATGTGTACGCGATTCCACGCATCAAATGTGCGTATGAATCGCCAACTGAAGGAAGAAAATTCTTGCGAACTCAGTTCCCTATCTGGCCAGCTTTTGCAATGACCGTCAACAAAGCACAGGGGCAGACTTTGACCAAAGTGGGACTGATCCTCGAGAGTGAACCCTTCAGCCACGGACAGACCTACGTAGCACTTTCTCGAGTCCGCTCTCCTTCTGATCTCAGAATCTACTCTCTGAGGGAAGTGGACGAGGACGGAAAGAAGAAGAAAGCGATGAAGAACATCGTCTACGACAACATTTGCTAGATAAGTCAAACTTTCTCAACTATTAATATTTCAAAATATATTTTTATTGTTTCTTTGTTTCATTCTATAAGGTGGTGATGGGGTGAGGATGGCGGGCGGGCCCATCAATAGAATAATATGTCTGAATCATATTTAAATGTATATTACGAAAAAACGGTTTTGGAAATTAAATGTATATGTAATAAAATAATATATTTGAATCATTTCCAAACGTATATTATTAAAAACTGCCTTTGGAAATTAAATGTATATGTACATTCAGTAATTATAATGTAAATATTTTCGAAAGGTGGTGATGGGGTGAGGAAGGCGGGTGGGCCCATCAATAAAAATATATTTGAATCAGAAAACTGCAGTCCGTCTCCTAGAATTCAATAAAGTGGACCAATTAATCTCTCAACATGAGAGCTCATGTTGGAGCTCATATCAGAGCTCAAATCGAAGCTTATTGGAGCTCAAATCAGAACTCAATTAGAGCTCATATCGGAGCTTATTGGAGCTCAAATCAGAGCTCAATTAGAGCTCATATCGGAGCTCATATCGGAGCTCATACAGAGCTAATTGAGAGCTCACATCGGAGTTCCAACAGAGCTCACCTCGGAGCTCATATCGGAGCTCAAACAGAGCTCATATCGGAGCTCATATCGGAGCTCATTGAGAGCTCACATCGGAGTTCCAACAGAGCTCACCTCGGAGCTCATATCGGAGCTCAAACGAAACGATTTCAGGAACGAAAGCGATTAAAGTTATGTGTTCTTTTAGAAATATAAATTACTTCATTAACAGAAATATTCTTTTAGAAAATAAATGTTGTTGGGAATTGCACCATAATATTGTTTTATAATAAACTAATTTATGTAATATCAGAATACGCGGGCCTGAGACGACTTCCATACAAGAGCAAAGAAGAATTGAAAGAGATGCGATAATTAATGAGAGATAGACTGCGGAGAGATTGAGAGAGATGCGCATTTTCGAATTCTTTTGACAAGCCTTTGGATTCGCGTTTGCATCAAGCTATTTTGTGCCATTCTTTCGACACTTTCTCGATAAATTTTTTGTTTCGCTATTGGAATCGGAAGCATACATCACACATCATTATACATCACATTGAAAGGAAGGAGAGATAATTAGATTCGAATTTCACTTGGTTAATTCGCATTCTCGCTTGGCACTGCCTTCCGCAGGAACTAGCGTCCGAAGGACGCTAGTCTCTATGAAACTTAATGCAAATGCTTCAAGGGTTACTTTGTGTTGACCTTTATGCTACTGTTTGTCATGTTAGCAAGAAACCCTATCGAAAACAATCGAAAACGAGCGCTTTATAGAATCTACTCTTCCTCAAGAGTTCTCACTCTTCCTCAAGAGTTTACCTCCCCTCTCACTCTTCCTCAAGAGTTAATCCCTTCCCTCTCATTCTTCC
>LS486586.1:0-21306 GCA_900490705.1 Pristionchus arcanus
TTTTCAGGGTCACTTGGCACGCAGCCAATTGATCATAACTCAGTTCAAACGAAAAATGGTGACTTGGGAGTTTCGAAAGTGTTATCGGGTAACAGGGGTCCACCACCTCACATCGAGAACTTAGTTAGCCAGATATTCGTGGGACTCCTTCTTTTTAATCTTTTTTTCTTATTAAAACCTTTTTAACCTTTTTTTACCCTTTTTAACCTTTTTAACCTTATTAAAATAATCGATTGATTCGCAGGCGCGTACTGCTCGGCGAAGATCAAGAACCTCACGGAGAACACGGCGTACCGCTTCCAGATCAGAAGCTACGAAAAGTGAGTTCAGAGATCAAAGATCAAAGATCAGCCAATGTACATGCTCGAATGCACATGCTAAAAGTTCCTGTCATAATCAAAGTCGATGTAAGCTGCATGAAAACCCTCAAAATGCAAGATAATATTACAATTATTTATCCACCAGGAGTTAGGTATGTTCGAAATAGCTAGGATTCTTCGGTAGATTTCGCTGGAGGTCCGTCGTCATAAGAGACAAGAAAGATCAAAGATCAATCTCTCCTCGCAGGACGACCGGTCACGGTCCGTGGTCGAAGGTCTTCACGTTCCGCACGCCTTTCGCGCCGCCTCCAACGATAAAAGTGGTGCCGACGGCGACGTCCATTGGAAACGGTAAGGGAGTACGATAGGATGGGCACGGTAGGTAGTTCGATAGGTCAGCTTCATTATTTCTTGGCAAAATTAATAGGGAAAGATACGGCGGCGTGGTACCGGAGAACCTGGTACCAGGCTACCAGGCAAACCTGGTACCTGAACCATAAACCTGGTACCTGAACCATAAATCTCGTTCAGGCTCGCACACGATCGAGTGGCCATCGGTAATCCCTAAGGGCAATCCGCGCGGTCTCTTCTACCGGGCGCAGACCCACGCAGCCAGTGACAAGAAGGA
Organism: Pristionchus arcanus; assembly: GCA_900490705.1. Classification (NCBI taxonomy): domain Eukaryota; kingdom Metazoa; phylum Nematoda; class Chromadorea; order Rhabditida; family Neodiplogasteridae; genus Pristionchus; species Pristionchus arcanus. The sequence continues at coordinate 949 of LS486586.1, forward strand.
CCAGTGGAGGACGGTGAGTGCGGGGGATTACGGTAGTTCGGTGGGTCAGATTATACAGGAAGAGGTAGTGCGGTGGGGCAGATTGATGAATAGGTCATCAGATCGATACCCCGTCATGCAAACATTTAGGCAGCTGCTGAGTTGTGGTTCGCTGGGTCACACTCCCAACCGGGTTTGCGGCAGTCAATTTATAAAGCCATTTCAGGTATACGAGGGCGGCGTCAATTCGTTCACACTCAAAGTGCCCGCCGAGTCCTCTCTGCTCACCCGAGTGTTCGTTGTCCGACCCGACGGAGGCACAGGTACGGTAGTTCGGTGGGTCAGATAAAGATGGGTAGGAGTATGGTGGGCCATAGACATTTATTTAGTCGGACAAGTACGGTAGTTCCATGGGTCAGAAGGGGAGGAAACGGTAGTTCGGTGGATCAAACTCCTGACTTCTTCCAGGAATCATCTCGCAGCCCTCGCCGCCCCTGAACGTGTCGAGCATCGGCGAAACGAAGGTTGAGGAGGAGTGAGTTTTTAACATTTAATTTATTTAAATTAATTACGTTAATTAACTTAATTAATCAAAATATTGTTCCAGAGTTATCACTGAGCCCGTCACTCCGACCCTATTCGAGCGCCTTCGCGACACCAGTGGCACCGCTCGGTTGATTATGGTAGGTCGACTACCGTATCTACCAGTGTTAGGTAGCAAATACGATGATAGGGTAATTATGGAAATTATAAGAACAGCTCTGTGAATAAAGGTTGGGCTTATAATGCTGTCAGAGAGAGTTCGGCCGGTCATAAACATGATTTTCAGACGATCGTCCTAATCACTGTGCTGTGGACGCTATTCTGGATGGTGACGTCACCGTCCGAGTTATCGCCGACGAATTCAACGTTGACGGCGCCCGAAGCCACGCCCCCTACCGTACCCACCGTACCTACCGTACCCCCGCCCGCAGTTGTTGCGCCGATTCCCGCTCCTGCTGTTGTTGCGCCGGCGGGCGCGAGAGCCGAACTGTAGACTACCGTACTCCTAGGGTACAGTATCCGCTGGTCGGACCCCCTTCTACAGTATCCCCAGTTCGTAAACTAACCGTAGCTCTGACATAGAGCGTTTTGTAGCTGTTTGTGAGCCGTATTGCGCCAATGTATTTGCATACTAACCCCGATTGACCGTATTGTACGTATGAGAGCCCCCCGCCCCCCTACACATATTTATTTGCACACAGATATTTGTCGAGAATCATTTCGCAGAGATAATTTATTATAACATATTATTGGAGCATATTATAGCCAGATCATCATAGTATTCCCGCGCGCCGCCCCGCACACATAGTTGTCGATATTTTTGTTGGTTCACTCCCATAGGCCGTAGGCACATACTCACACATTCGTTGAAGCCCCCTTCCCGAGATCAAAGGTTAGACATACATACCGTATACCCTGAGAGATAAATCATAGTCTTGTCCTACTGTAGGTGCGATCGTCCCACCGTAACCCCGTGTCTACCGTAATCCCCCTTCTCTGTGCTCTCTTGTTTTCACACGCTCTCTCGCTCTGTCTAACAGGCGAGAGAGTGTGCGGAAACGAGAGAGTCGCCCCCCCCAGCCCATTCCTATGCCGCGTTCAACGCCCCTCCTCCTTCTAGACGCTGTCTAGAAGCTTTCCGGGAGCACTTACTGCGTTTAGCGGCGCTGCGCTGCGAATTGTTAGTCGGTGCCAAATATCGCAGCCGCTCGTCGCTAACCACAGTAAGTCCGCCCCTCCCCCATTCTGTCGCCCCCTGTCTCTTTCAACCATATTGTCCACACTGTCCCGAACATTTCCACAATCGTACACACACACGTCCAAACCCCGGTTCTGCCCGTTTTCCGGCCCCCTTGCGCATTTCCCGGCCCCCGTACTGTCGCGTATTTACCGGCTCTGAGCCCTTCTCCCATTTTCCGGATGGCCAGAGCCGTAGAATTTATCTTCCCCAGCCCCCTCCCCCTACCACAATATCTGCTTAGCGTTAGCTCGGGTTGGTCTTTTCCACGCCCCTTCCCTTCCCTTCCCCTTCCCCCCTACCAACTTTGAAGTACCGTACTGCCCCCCTTGCGGGAGTACGGTATCCATATCTGTCAAATTGTCTTCGCGGGATTCATACACCGTTTCTCTTACTCCCCACACACTTTCCCTCTTGAAACCGTTCGCAGTTCATCCTTCTTGGAAATCCAGTACACTTTTGTATATTTTCCCCTATCGCTTGAATTGTCCCGAACTTCTGCAATCACTGGCATGATAAATATTCAATCAAGAATTGCAAGAGCCGACATTACATAAGCTGACGTCAGATCAGATGATCTTTGATCTCTGAAGGCCCTAGGCAGTGCAAGAGGCAGCACATAAGCTGACGTCATCAAATAGTCGTTGGTCTCCGAAAAAATTGATAAATAATCGGAGCAACAATTCAACGTGTACTTATCATGCAAATCGCCTAGTCCAATCCCTTGTCCTCGCTGAAATTAAGTGTCATTTGCATGGAGACAAGGGATCATCTCCCCCCTTCACTCCTTCATTCCCCCCTCACTCGCTCGTCTCGCCCTCTCGCCGAGTGGTTCCTTCTCTCTCCGCTCTTCCCTCTTGGAGACGTTGCTGTTGCGAGATGGATGCTGCGACTGAAGAGCCGCAGCAGGAGGAGGTCGATGAGGTACGGGATAGTCTTTGTAGTTTGTAGTCTGATCTTATCGCTCGATAATGTAGAGATTTCTATAGTTATTGGTGTGTGATCCTTGCACCGTTTAGTATGTTTGCAGAAATCTCGCACGGCATTGGTACCGAATTAGACGGATTCTGGTTCCCTGGTACCAATCCTATTGGCGGCTGCGATACCATTAGTTCTGGTTCCTTGGTACCTTGTATTCTCCTGGTTCCATGGTACCAATCCTCCCCCTGGTTCAGGCTCCGCCCTCTGCTCCTCCGCTGGACGAAACTCCTGCGGTAGCTGGCGCGCCGAACGACGAGGCCTTCGAGCAGGTAGTGGTGATCTTTGATCTTTGTAGTTTGAACTCTGATCTTTGATCTTTGGCAGGTGGCTCCGCCCGGCATCGCCGTCCGCTCCTTTCCCGACTCGCGCCCCTCAACGGTGCTCACGGCCGAGCAAGGAGAGGAGAAGAGTGAGTTGTAGTCTGTGATTTTTGCACTTTGTAGTTTGTAGTCTAATCTCTGATCCCATTGCAGTGTACGTGCCCGTCTTCCCGGCTGGCCTCTCGCTCGAGAGCTGCGAGGGCGACACCAAGGTAGATTTGTTTGATCTTTGATCTTCGCAATTTGCTCTTTGTATTCTGATCTTTGATCTCTGTCAGGCGGCCTCGCTCGAATTCGTCCACGACACGGCCATGCATGTGGAGCACATCGAGGTGAGGGGAGGGGAACGAGCGATCTTTGATCTCTGGTCTTTGATCTCTGGTCTTTGGTGTCGTGCTGTTAAATGTACCCCTGTCGGTTCATCGTTTGGAACGGTCTTCTGCTGACCAGTGAAAGAGCATGAAAGAACCCATATGAAAAAAATGACGAAACGATTAGCTGACTTGAGTGCAGAATGTAGTTTGATCTTTGATCTTTGATCTCTGCAGAAGCTGCAATCGTCGGGCGACTCCCTCCAGACGCTGCCCATCCCGCTGTACCACGCGCACGTCCTCTGGGCGTACGTCCTTCGCATCTCGCGCGTCAAAGGTATTGCAAGCTGATCTTTGATCTCTGTAGTCTGATCGCTGCACTCTGTAGTTTGATCTCTGGTCTTTGCACTCTGTAGTTTGATCTTTGATCTCCCCTTCTCCAGACCAGAAGTGCGCCCTCTCGCTGATGAGCATCGGCCCGCACCTCGGCATGGACAACACGGAGAAGAAGGGTGCGGTAATGGGGGGGGGGGGGGGGTCACGGTAGTCAGTAGGGTTGCCGATTCGAAATCGGTTTCGGTATTACCGCGCGAGAGGGGCGATATGTAAAGAGATTGCGGTAATACCGCACCACGAAATGAGGAGAGGACAAAGAGAGAAGAAAGGAGAGATGGGAATGTTGCGGTATCTCCGCACCCTCTTTGCATATCGCCCCTCTCGCGCGGTATTGCCGATACCGAACCTGCAACCCCAGTAGTCAGTGGCAGTTCGATATTTTGGCAGGAGTTGAAAATTATTGCATTCATTCTTTGCATGCTGTTGGGTGTTTCTAACGGGCCACAGAACACGAAGATTCCTTTTCTAAGAGGGCGAGTGTGATACGGTATTGGCTCGATGCTAACATTAAGGCCTGGGCTTACTGGAAGAAGCTAGTGATCTTGGTAGTCAGTAGTTTGCAGTTGCTGATCTTTGATCTCTCCTTCCTGATCTTTGATTTCTCCTCAGTTCCTGATCTTTGATCTCTCCTCAGTTCCTGATCTTTGATCTTCCTGATCCTGATCTTTGATCTCTCCTTCAGGTTCGCTCGGTCGCAACGAGCCGGCCGGCCTGAACATGCCGCGCGTCCTCGGCGCAAGCATTGTCGTGCTGCAGGGGCCGGAGAAGGAGGAGGGAGTGAAGAGTGAGTTTGATGATCTTTGATCTTTATAGTTTGTAGTTTGTTGTCTGGTTTTGTAGTCTCGTAACTGATGATCGTTTACTATTGTGAAGTGGAGAGATGCCTGAGGGTAGGAGTGTGTACAGTTACTCGAGGGATAGCGCAGTCAGGGGTAGGATAGGTTACTGTAGCGCATACCTTATCGAGAAATGATGTTATAATTGCAGTGGGCCTGTCGCCGGATCGTGGAGGCGCGCTCTCGGCGGCTGCGCAGTTCACGACGGCCGAGCTGCTCGAGCTCGCCAGTGAGTGCGACGTTTACCACTGCACCACTTTAAATCCTTGTCGATTTTCGACAGGACGACGTTTCCTACTGACCACACCACGCACCCATTTGCAGGCGGTGGCGTGCTCCGGATGCGCCTGCGCATCATCATCGGCCGCTCCTACTTCGACCTGAAGAAGCTGATCGATCTGAAGGCGTGAGTGTCGTGGTGTGACCTACAGTATCCTAAACCTACTGTACCCTAGGGGTACGGTAGAGTGTACTGTAGGCGACAGTATACCACAATGCCCTAAGCCTTCAGTGTTGCATGGAAAGTTGCATGGTTGTTGCACTAAGAGCATCCTTGATGTAGCGTTAGAGAAAAGTCTACAGTCTAGAGCGATCGATATTTCAGGCCGACTGCTACCGTAACCGGGCAGGCTGAGGGCATCCTGGACCTGATCATTCGTGGTGAGCGCCCGCCCGCCTACGACTGGGCGATTACTGTTGGAGAGGTACGGTATCGATCTTTGATCTTTGAACTTTGATCTCGTTTGCAGTCCGATGTACCCGGCCCCTCGCTGTTCTACGTGCACAAGGCGGCGTTTGGCAGCATGAGTGACGTATTCAAGGTGGATTGTTATTGTTATTGTTGTTGTTGTTGTTATTGTTTTCCCGTCGCTAACCCGCAATACATTCCAGGCCGCCTTCGTGACGGAACACTCGTACGAGGATCAGGTGAAGATTGATCTCTGATCTTTGATCCTTGATCTCTGATCTCTTTCCAGATTCTGATGGTGACGGGCGAGTCGCGCTGCATTGTGACGGCGCTCACGGCTGAGGATATGCGCGTGGTGAGTGAGTACGGTAGATGGTGAGGGTTACGGTAGGAGGTACGATGGGGGGATACTGTAGTCGAATTATAACATTTACATTTTATCAATAAGTCGTATACAGTGTGTTTCCCAGTAGGTGCCGTAGGGCCAGATGTAGACGAATTTATTATCAAAAGTAAGCATAGTTCTACCATGACGTCGAGTTCTCTAACCGGCCCATCGATGATCTTTGATCTCTGTCATCGATGATCTTTGATCTCTGTCATCGTTGATCTTTGATCTCTCTAGGTGATCCCTCTCGTCTACGGTCTCTTCGCGCCGCTTCCCGAGCGATGGCAGCGCATCTCTGCTCTGGGCCGCACCCTCTGTCGACTGTTCAAGGTTTGATCTTTGATCTCTAATTTGATCTTTGATCTTTGATCTTTTCCAGCCCGACCTCATCAAGGGCATCGTCTTTCCGCACTGGGAGCGTACCATCTGCCAGCAGGCCCTCGCCCTCGATGTGAGTGTACAGTTTGATTACGGTGTCATGATCATTTTTCGCATGAACTGCAAGATTACGCGGTGATAAGACATTTCGAAAAAGAGACTTCGAAAAAGGACGTTTCGCAAAATTTTCGGCCGCGACGCGACCGCAACGCAGAGCGCGCACACTCCCTTAGAAGCTATTTTCGAACTAATAAATTGTCTTTTTCTAAATAGTAAATATCAATTCTAATTCGCACGTGGTAGTAGAACCCTATAATGATAGGAAAACGTATACTGAACGTTCCGAAATCTGGATTTTGCGAAGTGTCTTTTTTCGAAACGTCCTTTTTCGAATTTTATTTTTCGAACTGTCTTATCACCGATTACGCTAGCTAAAGAAAATAACGGTATGAATCGATACAGAATATAGCCATTCTGCTTCAGAAGTTAGACGTCTCTGCCTTCCCGACGATCTTCCGCCTGCTCACTCTCATCTGGAGTTGCCCGTACGGTTCGATGCCCGTTGCGAAGCGAGTCGCCGTCGGAGTCATGGCCGATATGGTACGATAGGGGTGGTTCGGTAGATTGAAGGAATACTGTAGGCTAAGGAAGTTGGGTGGAATGCGATAGAATACGGTAGTAGCAGTTGAGCTATTGAGGGGTACTGTAGGATACGGTAGCCTATCAATCGATACCGTTGCAGCTCCACCTCAACGCGGACCAGACTGCGGACGCGCCACGCTCCAAGTTGCTCCTCGAGACGGTAAGGGGGGTACGGGGGTACGGTAGGATACTGTAGGCTGGAGATATTTTTGATTACTGTAGGACACGGTGGGATACTGTAGGGATACTGTAGGATACGGTAGCCCCTAAACAATGTAATAATCGATATTTTAAGGTGCTTCCATCTCTGGGCGACCTCGGTAAGACAGTGCACACGGAATCGATCATTGGATCAGTGATGAATGTAAGTTTATTAATTATCTTAATTAATTAATTAATTAGTTTAATAATCATGTTTTCCTGAATGCAAGAAGATATGAAGAATATAGTAGTAGGGGGAGGGAGGAGAAAACTGGTCGAAGTAAATAACTTGAAAGATCAAAGATCAATCTCTCCATTTCAGCACCTCCACATGATCTCTGCCGTGCGCAAGACGGGTCTCGCAGCGAGGGAATCGGAATGGAAGTAAACCCTACCGGCCCCCTACCGTATCCATTTTCCAACCAACCATAATCGTTCTACTGTTACTATCCAATTCCCTCCTCCCCTTCCCCCCGAAGTTCCACAAAATATGTGACCCGCCCCTCCTTTCCTACCGTATTTTCTGATTCACCAAGTCGTGTTTTTCCCCATAATTGCACGGTAGCACAATTTCCCTCCTGTTTGACAAACTGTCGGTTGTATCAAGTCTTCTTTCAAACGTCGCTAATTCACCCAATTTCCCCCACCCCCATCCGACCGTATCCCTGCGGTGCCCCTCACTTGAGTCAAATCGAGCCATCCCCCCTTCTTATGTAGTACTTGTACTGTAAACTGTAACCAGCATTTTGTGGCACCCACGAAATTTAAGTAAAAACAAATGAACCCATTATCCCCCGAGTTCCACAGAATATGTCACCCCCATGCCCCTCCCCATTCCTACCGTATCTCCGATTCACCATGTCGAGTTTTTCCCCAATGGTTACGGTATTCTCTCCCCACCAGCCTCACTATGAGTTGTATCAAGTCTTCTTTCAAACGTCTTCTTTCAAACGCCCCTTCCCTCGCCTACCGTATCCCTGCGGTGCCCCTGACTCTCCAAATCATTTCTAGTAATTAATGGTGCTGTATTGTAAACTCATTCGTACGAGAAAAAGTAAATCCCCTTATCCCTTCCTACCGTATCCCTGCGGTGATATTCCTGATTCATCTTCCCCTTCCCTCCTTTACTATCCACTTACTCTCGATTTGTTAGCAAACATTCCCTGGTCCACAAGACTTGCTCTGTCCTCTGGTCCCTGTATAAGCTAAAGCATAAAGATGTGAGCTGTTGGACTTTGACGAAATGCAACGAGGAATATGAGCAAATATAACCAAAGTTCAAAGATCAATTTGGCTATTGAACATTTGGCTATGGAAAAGAGTTATCCACTTATTGTTCCGAAAATACCAAAGTCTGCACGATTACGTCAGTTTGAATGAATGCTACAGCATTGACAACGGCCGGTTGAAAAATGGTTAGTTCATGATCAATTCGTCTAAGGAGTACGGTACTGCACTTATTTCTGAGCTTATCTGTCTCAGGGGATTAGTATCACACGTTGACGCTTTTTTTCAATAACGAAATATGATTTGCTGCTCTAAAGTTCGCTCGTTTCTCAGACCTTGAAGATATCTTTCGATGTGGAGATGCAGCCCCTAATCCAAAGCCAATCATGCGCTAATCCCGCTCGAAATACGAATGTCTGCTTCTTGATTTTGCACAATGTTTCCCCAAGAAGTTATGTGAGAGAGATGGCGCGAAATGGAGAGAGGCAGTTCCGTATTTCGAGACCGCGATTGTCAGAATGAGGAATCAATCTCTTTTGTTCTCTTACCGACGAGTTCTTGAAGAGAAGAGTGCTAATCCTTATCTCAGACTCCGCCCTATTAGAGTCTGCAAGGCAGCCTATCCCCTTGCCTACTCCCTTCTACGCGAAATGTCCGAATCCTCCAGTTTAGAGTCTCTCCTCCACTCGCCCACGATGATGCCGCCGGAGGTTGAAGGTATCGACAATATTTTGAGTTATTTTTGTAGGTATACAAATTAGCAGCGAACAAAGCACAGCATTCTGACCTCCTTTGCTCTCTCCAGAAAAGGGTGAACAATGGATTAAGATTTGAATGTTCCCGCCACACCGTAATCAAACTGCAAATCGGTGACAGAATATAGATTGTTTCTGAAACATATCCCGATCTCAATGGTTCAGAATGAGAATCGGAATAAGTTTCAGAAACATTTCATAATTCAAATTTGCAGTTCGACTACAACCTTTTTCTGTCGGTGTAGAATGCTGTGAAAGTTCAGGTGCCCCCCCTGCCCCTATCTTCTCGGCTGTGCAGCATTCGGACCGGATTGTCGCTGGTGAGAAACAGTCTAGACAAATCCCATTTCACAGCATTCTGCCCCGACAGAGAAGGGCGAGCACTTTACATACGCTCTCGCTCACTTTGCATGAAGGGGAGCGGCAGCTCACCCCGCTCTGTTGTTTGAATCAAGCGGGAAATTGCAGTTCTTTCGTGTCGGGATTTTGGCGCGTAATTTGCATCCATTGTTCACCCTTATCTGGAGAAAACAATGGGGGTCAGAATGCTGTGAGTTCGAGAGGGGAATAGACGCACCCTTTGACGTGCTCTTCGACCAGCATCCCTTGATTTTGAACTGCCTAGTCACTCAAAATTACACACTGGTCCCGATTCGAAACTACAGTCTAGTCACGACTGCACCCTGTTTCAGACTTGATCACTCCATTGCAGGTGCTGGCGCTGGGCAGCGCAGGAAGCCGCGCTCATCAAGCCGTACGTGTATCAAGAAGACGTGCGCGCACCCGAGAATTCGTCGCAAGGTAACAATTCGGAACTACAGTCTAGTACCGATTTTCTTTTTCCAGGCCTCGTTTCGGTCTTGGGTTCAGCAGTTCGCACCCTGCGTTCCTTCTTCACGCGAGCCATCTCTTCTCTCAGCCAGACTCCGACTGATTCTTTTTCCTTTCCTAGTATCACTCCCTGCACCGAGTCTGTCAAGGGCAAAACAATCTGAGCCAGTATATCTCCCTTTGGATGCCCCTCTGTGTGTGTGCCCTCTCCTCGATACCGTACTAGCCACCACTGACCCATTCTCCACCCTCAAAATTACGCAACCATTTCGCAATCGTAGGCTCCAGGACGTCAACCGTTTTCACACTTACAATTTGATCACTTTGTAGCATATATTTTTCCAGGCTCTGAATGTAGCATACTAATCACCTCCCCGTCTATTTTGAATCTCCTCAAACGTGATAAACACATGATATAGACGACTACAAAGTGACAGAAAACAAACGTGACGATCAAAGAGTTTGAAAATGCGAACACAGGTAATTTAATTTATTCATCACGTATATTTCAATGGAAATTCACACGGTTTTGCATGCGAACAAAACAACGAGCGAGACGAGGGATGGATTCCTTCATCTCCTCATTCGATCTCTCCTTTCTCCTCTCGAGTGGTTCTCTCGCCATCGAAATGATTTTTTTTTGATTTTTTTTACATTTGAGTGCTATGTTATATGGTCAAGCTCTATAATTCACCGCTAGGTTTTCGGGACAGCTAGATACTACAATCGCTGTCGTGAATCGGTTTTTTTGGTCTGTCATCGGCCAGTGTTTGGCTCAAGCTCCGTCCACTTTCCCAGATATCGATTGATTGGTATCACAACAAAAGCTATTCTAGATTCGTGGAACGCAGACGACCGACGACGGCAGTCATGGCGACGGACCGCGCAACAAGCGGAATCCGTCCAAGAGTGAGGGGACAAAGCATTAGAGCTCGAGAAATGATATCGCATTATCTTTATTTTGCACACACTCTCTCGTCGACTCGGTAGACGATAGAACGCGTGAAATGAAGAGTCGGTGGCATCATTTCTCGAGCAGACAACAAGAGACGTAGACAACAATAGTTGTAGTCGAACTGCAAATGTGGAAGATGAAACGTTTCGGAATCTTTTCGCCATTTTCATTCGCACATATTATCTTCTGATATAGTTCGAACACGGTTTTGCAAAATTTAAAAAAAACCCCATTGTTCACTATTAAAGAAGGTGTCCCACGAATATCTGGCTAACTGAGTTCTCGATGTGAGGTGGTGGGCTGTTACCCGATAACACTTTCGAAACTCCCAAGTCACCATTTTTCGTTTGAACGGAGTTATGATCGATTGGCTGCGTTCCAAGTGACCCTGAAATGCAGGCAACGAGCGAGAGGGCGTGCGGAATGTGGAGAGCGCCCCTCTCATTCCTCACTTTTCATAGTCGCTCGCGCGGTTCGTGTGACGCTTTCTTTAACTGGAGATATCAACGGGGGGGGGGTCAGGGTGCTATGAGCATAAGCCCTTCGAACGCTCTCATTTGGCGATGCTCATCGGCCATTCCGTGCAAGAGATGAGAAATTAAGAAATGCAGATGATGCATAACCTTATACAATACCCATGTCCAGTCTATCCTAGGGGTCCCCCAATTGGGCCATTCCGCCCAACTGGACGCCGCACACCGGTAGTACGCCCAGTTGGACGCGCAGAATGTAGTTGGAAATCGAATCTATCCCTCTCCCTCTCTATCCCTCTAGGGTACTGTCTATCCCTCTAGGGTACTGTGGCCACAGCATTCTCAGCCATTTTGTTCTCTCCAGAGAAGGGTGAACAATGGATGCAAATTTCGCGCCGAAATCCTGAAAATCCTGACACGAAAGAACTGCAAATTCCCGCTCAATTCAAACAATAATTACTTCGAAATATAAATAGTTTGTGAAATTTATCCCGATTTCAACTGGTCGATCACATTCAGAATGAAAATCTCCATTGCAGATCTCCCCCGAGAGGGCCAGTACACGATCGGACCGAACGGCAGTCTTCAGGTAATGTGATCTCTGATCTTTGGTCTTTAGTCTTTTATCGTCTACCTTTGTGTTGCAGGCCTTGGCTCCGAACGATGCCCGCATGGCCATCAACAGTGGTAAGCGAGCACTTTTGATCTTGATCTTGACTTTTGATCTTTTGAGAGTTGATCTTTGATCTCTGTTCAGCTTTCACTCGTATCTTTCCACGCGATCGCTCGCTGGAGGGATTCACTGGCGAGCCGGCTTGCAAGTATGCGCCTCTCGGATGCATCGAGTTTCACGCCTATCTCGGCTTCACCATGGACATTCTCAAGGTAGCTACGGTAGGGGCAGCTACACAGCGCAACTGGAGGGGCTGCTACACAGCACGCAATGTCCACTTTTCAGTCTATGACTAAGCGGGGCTTGTCAAGCACCTGCCTCAACTCGCTCCCTCTCTACCACGGCCACGTCCTCTGGAACTGCCTTCCGCGGATGACCGTAGTCGGTGAGTGCTACTTTCCGGTTCTATAATAATCATTCGACGGCTCTACTAATATCCGGCCCTATCTCTACTATACCCTACTCGACACGGAAGCCACCACCGGAAAATAGTAACCGGAAAATAGAACCGGCGAATGTAAAGGACAGATCCGGAGACTTGGCGACCACACACCACCGTACCTACCGTATGCCTTTTGCAGATGGCGAGTACGAGTTCTCTCTGGTGCACAAGGGCCCATTTCTCTCTCCCCAGAAGGGTGAGTCGGAAGAGTTCAGACGAGACACTCACAAAAGATAGAACATGACGGCTACTCCTGGATTATTAAAACTTTGTCCCGCCGACGAAAATTAGTGCTCGAAAATCCATCGTCTCTTCATTTCTCACACACTCTCGTCGACCCAGCGGCGAGTGTGTGCAAAATGGGCATTTCTTTACTTTAGTGCCCAAAGGTAGTGAACTATTTTATTCCTCGCTCATTCGATCGCTCGCTGTCTCATTTCTCACTACTCACATGTTAGAGAGCGGCATTTGGGCACTAAAGTAAAGAAGTGCCGCAAAATGAAGAGACCATTACTCCGTATTTCGAACTCTAGCATACATTCAGTAGTGTCGAAAAGGTAGGAATTAGGGTTCCCCCAATTGGGCCATTCCGCCCAACTGGGCGCCGCACACCGGTCGTACGCCCAGTTGGGCGCGCAGAATGTAGTTGGAAATAGAACATTCTGCGCGCCCAACTGGGCGTACGACCGGTGTGCGGCACCCAGTTGGGCGGAATGGCCCAATTGGGGGAACCCTAACAATTACCCGTATTTCGAACTCTCGCATACACTCAGTAGTGTCGAAAAAAGTAGGAATTATGAAGAACGGATACTGAAGCATATCGTGCGTTTGAAATGCTCAGCAAGTGAGATGTACTGGTTAGCGAGCCATTGATTATCTGGGAGAGAGGAAGGGAGGAAGGAAGGGGGGAGGAGGACAGTTGATCTACCGCCTCCTCCCGGCCTCTTCCTTTCTCCGCCCCTCGAACGTTCGTCCTAGGTCACCTACGAGTGGAATGGAAAATAATCTCACGATACTACCATTCAGGAGTCGATCACGGCGGTCGCTCGCCGCCATCTATCGTATCCGGATTGCTCATGTTGAGCATCAATGAAGAACTTCTCGTTTGTGAGTGGAGTGGAAACGTCTCTGACATTGAGGAGCTTCTCTGTCATCTCGATCACTAGAGCTCGTGCCGTCGTCTGTCGTCTCTTGTAGGGTTCCCCCAATTGAGCCATTCCGCCCAACTGGGCGCCGCACACCTGTCGTACGCCCAGTTGGGCGCGCAGAATAATCGATTTCCAACTACATTCAGCGCGCCCAACTGGGCGTACGACCGGTGTGCGGCGCCCAGTTGGGCGGAATGGCTCAATTGGGGGAACCCTAGTCTCTTGTAATACCGTCGTTTCTTCATTTCGCTCTCTCTCTCGTAGACCGTGCGGGCGAGAGGGTGTGCAAAAGGACGAGACAACGAAGGGACGGTATCATTTCTCGAGCGACCACAGCTCTGGATGCGTAATAGTCTGGAAAAGCGAATGAGGGGGGGGGGTGAACACTTTGCGGGAGAAGGCTTGGTCAAAAATCTGAGAAGTGCCAACGTTGGCATGGCTCTGGCTCAAGGCAACTGTGCCGGAGAAAACTTGACTTTTTAGGGATCACTTGTAAATTTCAGCGAAATTGGTGCCTAATGCTCGCGGCAACGAAATTGTGTTCGACAAGAAATTCAGTCTGGCTGATTTCGAGAAGGCAAAGGGTAAGAAATGTCTCGGAGCTCTTGGCACACAGCTCTTCTCTTGTTGATAATTTGGGTGCTTTTCATCATTATTTTTAGTGGGATTTGCAGATATTTTGAATTGCTAAAACTAGATAGTTTGCAGATGGCATTGTCTTCATGAACATCGTATTCTACGTGCACCCCTCCTACTTTGATCTCGCAACGATTATCGATCTCGACGCGTCAGTTACCGTATCCCAATTATCGATTTATTAGAGCCGCTCTGACAAAGCATTTGAAGAGACGTATTATCGATCAACAAATCGCTTCCAGCAGCCCGCCTACCGTACCCGACGTGATGGCCCATACCGTAGCCAAGGCTCTTCGTGGCGAGAGGCCGGACGGTGCCGATTGGACGATTACGGTAGCTGAGGTGCGGATTATCGATTGATTTTAAAAAAAGTGAAAATCGATAATTCAGCGAGACTTCTTTGTGCACAGTGAAGCATTCGCCTCTAAGAGCCAGCCCATTCAGGTACCATAGTTTCTTCCGTATTCTGCAATATTCGCACGGCGTTTTATAAGGGGTGGGCGAGAAAAAGAGAGCAGCGAGAGAAAAAAAGAAATACCGTAACTTTTCAATGCCTGGCAAAATTCCAAGTAGTTAGAACCGCATTTGAGCACACAGTTTTGTCTAGTCTTGAAAGGAATGATTCAAATCACTTTTGGCGCCAAAACGCCGTGTATCCGAGGGTTCCCCTTTGCAGAATATATTGAATAATGGTCCAAAGGCGATGAAGTGCATCCTGTCGGGTCTCACCGCGGAAGACATGCAAGTGGTACGGTAGCATTATCGATTAGGGATGTCTAAACGGAAAACGCCGATCCGTCCCTCTCATTCTCCATAACGGACCATCCGTTACGCGGTCGACCCATCTCATTTTGAACTCGGATTTCCGAATCAAAACGGCTATCCGTTTTGATCATTCTATTCGAGTCGATTTGAGGAGACCGGTTTGTCCTAGGAATGAGAGAAATGAATTGAGTTTCGTGCAAACTAAAACGCCTCATTTCAACACGGATATCCGTTTTGGAATGACCGATAACGGATAACCGTCATTCTATGATTGAGAGGGAAAATCGACTCGGCAATCCGTTTTGAAAACCGTTTAGACATCCCTATTATCGATTCGTGCAATACTATACTGTGCAATATTCGTTTTTAACAATTGCAGGTGATTCCCCTAATCTACGGTGCAGCCGTGCCACTTCCCAGAGACGACGCACGTCTCATTCCACTCGTGGACACTATTCGTGGAATCTTCAACGTGAGGCTTTTCGTATCCAGATTCGAGCAGTGTTCGACTCTTCATTCTGCGTCGTATCAATTGGCCACCCCGACCGATGATAGTGTACAATAGTGATGTCAATTCAATACCCAATACAAGGAGACAATACCAATTAATTGGGTAATTGGTATTGGGTTGACCAATTTATTGACTTTTATTCCTCAATTTCCGAGGGAGTGAGCGGCCTCGAAATCAATTAATTGGGTTTTGGAATTGGTTGGGCATCCCTAGTGTACAAGGATTGAAGAGATCAATTATTTACTATAAAACTAATTAAATATCGAATTATTTTTTGGGTAAATAAATATAGAATAGAATAGACGGACATCCGTTTCTGGAACAATCTCGCCATATGCCTTGTACACTTGTAAAGTAACGGAAATAAATGAATGAATGAATGAATGAATGAATGAATGAATGAATAGATGACTCGCTCAGGCCGACTACCTGCAGTCCTTCCTGGCGCCGCAGTGGGAGCGTGATATCTGCAAACGGGCTCTCGCTCTTGTGAGTACGGTAGGATACGGTAGGAAGCTTTAAGATTCGAAGGATCAGTAACTATTTGTGGGCACGAGCTTTTCCTATGTGATTGGTCTTTGATCTCTAACCCCGTTGCATGCTTAGACCAGGTATCAAAGATCAACGGTAGATCAAATAAGACTACGGCAACATTCCAGCCTCTGACCGTCTCCTCCTTCTTCCCCGCTTTCCGTCTGCTCACAATCGTCTGGTGCTTCCCGAAGGGATGGATGCCCGTTGCGAAGAGAGTCGCCATTGGAGTCATGGCTGATATTGTGGGTTAATTGGGGTTACGGTAGGCCATAGCTATTTTACTTATCGCGAACTGACATTGAGCTAATAATCGATAATCGCAATCATTGTGACTCACTTTAGACTCAAATATTTGGGTGTCATTGAAGAAATAGATATTGTGAGCTAAACAAGTAAATAATCAAATATCAGGTGCATCTTCACGCGGGCGACAATCTCAATGCGTTCATTCATGGCCAAGCGGCAGAGGTACGGTAGTACTACTGCAAAATAAGAAATGTTATGTAGTGATACTGAAGGATCTCTGATAGATTACTGCAGTGCAGGGTCCGATAGACTTCAGGCTAGGGTTCCCCCAATTGGGCCATTCCGCCCAACTGGGCGCCGCACACCGGTCGTACGCCCAGTTGGGCGGAATGGCCCAATTGGGGGAACCCTAGCCTGAAGTCTATCGGACCCTGCACTGCAGTAATCTATCAGAGATCCTTCAGTATCACTACATAACATTTCTTATTTTGCAGTAGTACTACCGTACCTCTGCCGCTTGGCCATGAATGAACGCATTGAGATTGTCGCCCGCGTGAAGATGCACCTGATATTTGATTATTTACTTGTTTAGCTCACAATATCTATTTCTTCAATGACACCCAAATATTTGAGTCTAAAGTGAGTCACAATGATTGCGATTATCGATTATTAGCTCAATGTCAGTTCGCGATAAGTAAAATAGCTATGGCCTTCCGTTTCTCCAATTATCTCACAATATTCCCAAGGAGTCCAAGAAGGCCATGATTGCTTCCTCCGAGGTAAAACATCAACCAAAGATCAAAGATCAATATCCATCATGTCAGGTCGATCCTCCAATTTCGAAGGATCTTTCTTCATCCGCAGCCGGAGACGGTCTTGAAGGGACCAAGGTGATAATTTTCTAAAGATCAAAGATCAACTCATTTCTGTTCAGGTTGAAAACGTGTACAAGATCGATCCCGCCGATCCTCTCAAGGGAAAATTCCATATTTCAATCGAGGACGATAATTGTCCTGATGAGGCCAAGACCAGAGATGAACCGGTGAAAGAAGAGGAGGTAAGAAGAGCAATATTTTATAGATCAAAGATCAACAATTTTAGTCCAACCCCGCACCTGCTTTCCCCAAGGAGTCGAAGAAGGCCGTGGTTCCTTCCGTCGAGGTGAGACCAAAGATCTAACCAAAGATCAAAGATCAACTCCTCTTCTCAGGATGAAGAGGAATGGCTCGATGAGGATACCCATGGTTCATTCAATCCGGCCGATCCAAAGTGCAAATGTGCCATCTCATGAGCTACCGTATCCAAGACGAACATCCAACGTAGTGCAAAATCACATACATTCAACCGTTTATGAAAACACATACATCCCCCACCCGAATCCTTCCTTTTATTGTACTCTTACAGATACCCATGATCTGTGCTTGGATCGATCTTTGGTCCCTTTCACACGATATCTGTAACGAAATAAATGTCGAATAAATTTTTTTGCATAATTTATAACCAACACTGGCGCTACAAACTACGAAAACAGCAATTTGAACTATGAAAATAATTCTCAAGGAATGAAAGAATAACAAGGTCCATCATCGAGGTAGAACAATACATTAAAATTACATGCAAATCTCTCGTCGTGCGTGACTATTTCTCTATTCTTCCCTCATTCGATCCATCATTCCTTCTCTCGGGCGGTTCTCTCTCAATTATGCCTTACTGCATGGCCTTTGCAACCGCGGAGGAGGCCAAGGCGGAGTCGGAGGCGTATTGCGATGTTTGTTGTTGTTGTTTTTGCTGTTGTTTTCAAAAAAAAATCAGATTTCAGCGTGTGGAGGCTTACTACCGATCGAAGGGTATACGGTACTTCGATAGGAAATTCATGAAGATGAGTGACGAACTGACGAAGGAGGAGATCGCATCTTACGATCAGAAGACGTCATCGACAAAGGACGAAGAGAAGACTACGGTAGCTGACGAGCAGGAGGTACGTAGGAGTGTACGGTATTCCCGAATAGAGATCAAAGATCAACTGTTTCAGACCAACCCCGGCATTCCCAAGGAGTCCAAGAAGGCCATGATTGCTTCCTCCGAGGTAAAACATCAACCAAAGATCAAAGATCAATATCCATCATGTCAGGTCGATCCTCCAATTTCGAAGGATCTTTCTTCATCCGCAGCCGGAGACGGTCTTGAAGGGACCAAGGTGATAATTTTCTAAAGATCAAAGATCAACTCATTTCTGTTCAGGTTGAAAACGTGTACAAGATCGATCCCGCCGATCCTCTCAAGGGAAAATTCCATATTTCAATCGAGGACGATAATTGTCCTGATGAGGCCAAGACCAGAGATGAACCGGTGAAAGAAGAGGAGGTAAGAAGAGCAATATTTTATAGATCAAAGATCAACAATTTTAGTCCAACCCCGCACCTGCTTTCCCCAAGGAGTCGAAGAAGGCCGTGGTTCCTTCCGTCGAGGTGAGACCAAAGATCTAACCAAAGATCAAAGATCAACTCCTCTTCTCAGGATGAAGAGGAATGGCTCGATGAGGATACCCATGGTTCATTCAATCCGGCCGATCCAAAGTGCAAATGTGCCATCTCATGAGCTACCGTATCCAAGACGAACATCCAACGTAGTGCAAAATCACATACATTCAACCGTTTATGAAAACACATACATCCCCCACCCGAATCCTTCCTTTTATTGTACTCTTACAGATACCCATGATCTGTGCTTGGATCGATCTTTGGTCCCTTTCACACGATATCTGTAACGAAATAAATGTCGAATAAATTTTTTTGCATAATTTATAACCAACACTGGCGCTACAAACTACGAAAACAGCAATTTGAACTATGAAAATAATTCTCAAGGAATGAAAGAATAACAAGGTCCATCATCGAGGTAGAACAATACATTAAAATTACATGCAAATCTCTCGTCGTGCGTGACTATTTCTCTATTCTTCCCTCATTCGATCCATCATTCCTTCTCTCGGGCGGTTCTCTCTCAATTATGCCTTACTGCATGGCCTTTGCAACCGCGGAGGAGGCCAAGGCGGAGTCGGAGGCGTATTGCGATGTTTGTTGTTGTTGTTTTTGCTGTTGTTTTCAAAAAAAAATCAGATTTCAGCGTGTGGAGGCTTACTACCGATCGAAGGGTATACGGTACTTCGATAGGAAATTCATGAAGATGAGTGACGAACTGACGAAGGAGGAGATCGCATCTTACGATCAGAAGACGTCATCGACAAAGGACGAAGAGAAGACTACGGTAGCTGACGAGCAGGAGGTACGTAGGAGTGTACGGTATTCCCGAATAGAGATCAAAGATCAACTGTTTCAGACCAACCCCGGCATTCCCAAGGAGTCCAAGAAGGCCATGATTGCTTCCTCCGAGGTAAAACATCAACCAAAGATCAAAGATCAATATCCATCATGTCAGGTCGATCCTCCAATCTCGAAGGATCTTTCTTCATTCGCAGCCGGAGACTGTATTGAAGGGACCAAGGCGAGAATTCTCCAAAGATCAAAGACCAACTCGTTTCTGTTCAGGTTGAAAACGTCAACAAGATCGATCAGATCGATTCTCTCAAGGGAGAATTTCATATTTCATTCGAATCCGAAGGCTCTCCCGATATTGCCAAGACCAGAGATGGATCAGTGAAGGGACAGGAGGTGAGGCCAAAGATCAGATATGAATGTTACGGTATAATGGAATGGCAATATCGATTTCATGTTCAGATGGGAGAAGGCGAGGCTGAATTGCGCGCAGCGATCAATAAGGGAATGAGAAGAGGATTCCTTCTTCC
Source organism: Pristionchus arcanus (assembly GCA_900490705.1). NCBI lineage: Eukaryota > Metazoa > Nematoda > Chromadorea > Rhabditida > Neodiplogasteridae > Pristionchus > Pristionchus arcanus. The sequence goes on from LS486586.1 coordinate 20,850, forward strand.
TAAGGAATCAAAGAAGGTAACCTTTTCCCAGGTTTATGTGGATAGTTTTGTTTATTACAGTCTACCATCTCCAAGAATGCCGATTCACTCATTGTGAATGGATGCATTCCTTCATTCGAGGGCGGAGGCAGTCCCAATGAGACCAATACCACTTCTACGGTGAGATCTACAGTAGTATCGCCTACCGTAATCAGAGATAAAAGCTCATTTCTCAGGTCGATCCTGTCTCCTCTAAGGAAAGTTGTCGTTCGTCCCTCGATGCTGGAGGCTGTCCTGAAAAGTCCAAGCCTAGCAATGGACCGGTGAAGCGAGAGGAGGTGAGAATGCTCTAAAGATCAAAGATCAAAGATCAACTCCCCTTCTCAGGATGAAGAGGAATGGCACGATGAGGATATCCATGGTTCATTCAATCCGGCCGATCCAAAGTGCAAATGTGCCATCTCATGAGCTACCGTAA
>LS486586.1:39752-56716 GCA_900490705.1 Pristionchus arcanus
AGAGGGAGACTGACGAAGGGAGGATCTTCCGATCCAAGGGCACTGGGGAAGAGGGGGAGACTGGCGAAGAAGAGGCGAGGAGACTTCCGATGTGGAGACGAGCAGACTAGAGACGAGAGACGACTGATGCCTCCCTCCCAAACCGCTTCCCTTATATACCGACCTGCTGATCTATTCGGACGCATCCGAGTAGATCAGCAGGTCGGTATATAAGGGAAGCGGTTTGGGAGAGAGGCATCAGTCGTCTCTCGTCTCTAGTCTGCTCTACACCAGTCGTCTCGCTCAACTGCCTCTCTTCGATGCTCTTCCCTCGCTCTTCGATGCTCTACGATGCTCTTCGCCATTCCCCCTTCCCTCACCCACTCCCTCGAGCTGGACCCCTCCCTATCCCCCCTCCCTCGGACCCTCTGCCCTCACCCTACCCTGCTCCCAAACCACGTCTCTGAACCCTCCTGTCATCTTGCTCGGGTCTACCGTGAATTGAACTGTGGTACTCGAAGCATTTTGATCTGGGCGTGGTTCTTGGTTCCCCTCCCCCAATTCGATACGACCCATATCCACAGAACCCTGGTTTGATCACAGCGTGAAGTGGTCGCCGGGATTTTCTGACGATGCGGGTCTATCGAGCCTCCCTCCCTACCCTCCCTTCCCTATGCCTCCGAGCTATTCCACTTTCCTCGATGCCTCCCGGTCAGTCATGCCCTTGATCCTTCGGGAGAAAGGGTGGGGTGCTCTGTCCCCCGCGGACTGACCGCCCTCATTGATCATTGATCTCTTTGATCTCTGTGATCTTTGAGGGATGATGGTTGAGGTTGAGGCCGAAGTGAGGGAATGTATAGGGATAGTAATAGTAATTAGTAATACTAGTAATAATAGAATTAGTAGTATTAGTAATAACAATAATAAAAATAGCATATTAAATAGCATATTAAATAGCATATATATGCATAGTACGTAATAATAATAAACATAGCATAGTAGCTTAATAAAAGTAGTTTCCTAATAATAATTATTATAGAATGGTAGAATATTAAAATTAGTTTACTAGTAATAATAAAAATAATAAAAATAATAATAATAACAACAAATAGTACACACTGAACCCTGTAGTTGTTTATAAAAAAAGAAATAAATATAACAAGAAACGAGACGTAGATCAAGTGTCCTCCTCCGCCCTTCCTTTCCCCTTCGTTTCTCCCAGACAATCGATAGCTCGCTAACCAGCACATCTCATTTGCTGAGCATTTCAAAAGCACGATATTACTCGTTCTTGCGGAAAACAGCATAGAGCAACCATCCGAGCTGCATCTGAACGTTTAGAAATATACAACAGAATGCTTATAATTTTAACAAGACATTTGTTATGATTACTATCGAACTCCGGAGACCGGAGGTTGGGTCTAGCTGCAAGGGAAATGCATGGCCGACGCCCGAAGACCATAGCGCAAGTCCCGAGGACAAGCACCAATCGGGGTAGCTCAGTGGTTACAGCACCCGTCACGTGTTCGGAAGGTCGGGGGTTCAAATCCCTCAGCCTCCATTGTCTTTTGCCCACTCCTCTGACGTTAAACATAGCCTCACACGGCCCGTTCGCTCAGCCCCTTCGGGAGATCGCCAACCACTGCGCAATCCATGCGTGGCCAAGAATTACAGGGCTCTATTGTACGCGAACTTTTGAATATCATGAGCATTCGAAAGGTTTTGGAGTTCAAGAAGCATCCGTCTCACCATTCTTCTCACTTATCTAAATAGCCCCTCGTAGGCTAGGCGGAGCGAGAGAGAATGCGAAGCGAGGAGAGAATTGTGAGAAAAACACACAAACCGCACAACGTCTGCACACTTTAGTGGGGTGAGTCAGCCGGTTGTGCAATGTGGTGTCATTGGAGATCTGTTAATATTCTCGCTACGTCTCAAGCTATATTTTTCTTGGTCTGTTCAGATTCACTGGCTTATTGTTTTTGTTGATTGTCAGGTTTCTCTGCTACCATTTTTTAGTTGGTCGAGAAATTTTGAAAATTTCTTTTTCTGGCAGTGCCTAAATTGTTCTTTTCTTTTGCTCCCTTAACTTTCGTCTCCCTTGACAACCCACCGCCACGTTGCTTGCATCTATCCCTTTCACTCAAACCTTCAATTCTTTCTTTCACTTCTATCATATAACATAGTCATTTAGAAAGCGCCAATCATGCCGCTGCTAAAGCACAAACGCGCACACAAATCGGCCGTCGGCCCTTCTATTATCGTTAAACGAATCCAGGATGAGGACACTTTTGAGGACTTCTGCGCGTACAACGGATACGAACAGTGGGCAAAGGTATCGTTTTCAAACTTTTACAAATGAATCTAGTTTGTCTCACTCGGTTGCAAGAACTGTTCGAAAATTTGCAGAAATGCAGTTTTTTCGTTTTCCATCTATTCTCCAGTCAAGGAGAGGCCAAAATTAATTTTGCATTTCAGAAAGCCAGTAAGCATCGAACTGACGCCATCTATCGGCCAGATCCTTTCTACATCAATGGATACGCTGTTCCCTATTCACTGGACAAGAAGAGACGATGGATGTTGCCAGAGATGATTGAGGAGACGATTAAGGATCTACAGGTTTGCAATGCCCTAGTAAACCCGTAGTTTCCTATGAATTAGGGTGGCGAAAGTGGCACATCGAGGCGCCGGTTTTACGACCTCGCTCGAGCTGACCTCGGGTCGTCGGGTACCCGAAAATTTCGAGCCGAAAACGAGCCGGCGTTTTTCTCAGCTCGGAATGGACCAAATGAGATGCGGTTTTCACCATTCGAATCAGCGTCTCCGTGGCTGTCGAATGCACGTTCATTTGAAAGAAATAGTTGAGTTTGAACTAATTTCGATTTGGGGCGCTAAAGGAAGGGAGAGGGAGGAGGGTGGGGAGGGAGAAGGGAAGCGATTCCCATCTCTGCGCTCTCTTCCCTCCCCATGCTCTCTCGCCTGTCTCTAACCTCTTCCTCCCTTCCCTCCCTCTCCCTCCTTCTTGCGCCCCAAATCGAAATGTGTTCAAATTCAACTATTTATTTCAAATGAAAGTGCATTCGACAGCCACGGATACGCTGATTCGAATGGTGAAAACCGCAACTCATTTGGTCCATTCCGAGCTGAGAAAATTGCCGACTCGTTTTCGGCTCGAAATAAAACGGCACACCCGACTCAGGGGTCGTAAAAGCGGCACAACCGAGAGAGGTCGTAAACAAGCTCGAGTACCCGTGTGCCAATTTCGCCACCCTACTATGAATGTAGGACGGTTCGATGTACATAAAATTGTCAAGATATCAAGGGCCCTTGATACGTTTGATATCTTGACACAATCATACTTCTTAATAAAGTAGAGAGGCCTCCCGATGTATGTGCGTATCGTGCGTTTGAAATGCTCAGCAAATGAGATCTGCTGATTAGCGAGCTATTGATTATTTGGGAGAGAGGAAGGGGGAGGAGGACAGTTGATCTACCGCCTCCTCCCGGCCTCTTCTCCTCTCCGCCCCTCGAACGTTCGTCAAAGGTCAGATACGAGTGGAATGGAAAATAATCTCACTATAATTTGGTCGATTCAAACAATGCTCAATAAAGGAAACGATAAGAAAGCCCAATCTCTTGCTTGAATAATGAATAAATATTTTATGCAAATCTCTCCATTCTTGCGTGAGTTTTCCTCGATTCTTCCCTCATTCGCTCCATCATTCCTTCTCCCGGGCGGTTCCCTCTCAATCATGGTCAAGAAGCGCTATACTTATGTTCCTGCCAAGAAAAGAGCTCCTCTGGTGAGACCTACCGTAACCAGAGATCAAAGATCAAAGATCATTTCAGGTTGAGAACATGGACAGTTTCGACCAAGTTCGCCGTAACTCGGGGCCGGCCAAGGCTGTGCCCCAAGGCCCTATTTACCGCTTTTTCGAATCTCCTTCGCATCTTCAGACAGAAGATAGAAGACTGCCCGACGTAATTAGAGATCAAAGGTTAAAGATCAAAGATCATTTCAGGTTGAGAACATCGACAGTTTCGACCAAGTCCGCCGTAACTCGGGGCCGGCCAAGGCTGTGCCCCAAGGCCCTATTTACCGCTTTTTCGAATCTCCTTCGCATCTTCAGACAGAAGATAGAAGACTGCCCGACGTAATTAGAGATCAAAGGTTAAAGATCAAAGATCATTTCAGGTTGAGAACATCGACAGTTTCGACCAAGTCCGCCGTAACTCGGGGCCGGCCAAGGCTGTGCCCCAAGGCCCTATTTACCGCTTTTTCGAATCTCCTTCGCATCTTCAGACAGAAGATAGAAGACTGCCCGACGTAATTAGAGATCAAAGGTTAAAGATCAAAGATCATTTCAGGTTGAGTACATCGACAATCTGGACAAAGTTAATTGCCCCGGCCACCGTGCGCTCTTCTTCGGAACTGTGACAGGTTAGAAGATCATCAGTTTGCGATACCGTATCCCTAAAACATACCGCATCCTTAGATCGAAGGATGATTATCTAACTTGATCTTTGCAGCTCAACAAGCCGCTCCGTACCATGAGAAAGGATGGAAGGTTTACTGCATGGAAAGGGATCCCACGATGGAAGAGATGCACAGATATTACGATGTTTGTTGTTGTTGTTGTTGTTGCTTCTGTTGTTGTTGTTGTTATTGTTTGTTTTCATTTCAGCGTATGGATGCTTACAACAAGGAGCTGGAAGCCCTCGCTAGAAAGACGAAGAGTGCTGAGGAAAAGAAGATGGAGGACGAGTTTGCACAGAAGAAGACAACGACGAAGGATTCTGAAGACGACAACGTGGTCCGTTCCTGGCTACCGTATCCTATCATAGTTGCTATGATCAAAACTACCGTAATCCAGAGATCAAAGATCATATCCTTATAGGATGGTGGCGATGGCGTTAAGCAGAAGACGTCATCGACGAAGGAGAAGACTACGGTAGCCGTCAAGAAGGAATCTGCGGAAATTTCGAATGATTATCTTCAAGAAGCTGTACCATCCGAGCAGCAGGTATACGGTATTCCCGAACAGAGATCAAAGATCAACTGTTTCAGACCAACCCCGGCATCCCCAAGGAGTCCAAGAAGGCCATGGTTGCTTCCTCCGAGGTGAAACCTCGACCAAAGATCAAAGATCAATATCCATCATGTCAGGTCGATCCTCCAATTTCGAAGGATCTTTCTTCATTCGCAGCCGGAGACTGTCTTGAAGGGACCAAGGCAAAAATTCTCCGAAGATCAAAGATCAACTCGTTTCTGTTCAGGTTGATGACGTCAACAAGATCGATCAGGTCGATTCTCTCAAGGGAGTATTCCATATTTCATTCGAATCCGAAGGCTCTCCCGATGTTGTCAAGACCAGAGATGGACCAGTGAAGGAAAAGGAGGTGAGGCCAATGGTCAGATATGAGAAGTGTACGGTAATGTTACGGTATAATGGAATGGCAATATCGATTTCATGTTCAGATGGGAGAAGGCGAGGCTGAATTGCGTGCAGCGATCAATAAGGGAATGAGAAGAGGATTCCTTCTTCCTAAGGAATCAAAGAAGGTAACCTTTTCCCAGGTTTATGTGGATAGTTTTGTTTATTACAGTCTACCATCTCCAAGAATGCCGATTCACTCATTGTGAATGGATGCATTCCTTCATTCGAGGGCGGAGGCAGTCCCAATGAGACCAATACCACTTCTACGGTGAGATCTACAGTAGTATCGCCTACCGTAATCAGAGATAAAAGCTCATTTCTCAGGTCGATCCTGTCTCCTCTAAGAAAAATCGTCCTTCGTCCCTCGATGCCGGTGACTGTCCTGAAAAGTCCAAGCCTAGCAATGGACCGGTGAAGCGAGATGAGGTGAGAGTGCTCTAAAGATCAAAGATCAACTCCTCTTCTCAGGATGAAGAGGAATGGCACGATGAGGATACCCATGGTTCATTCAATCCGGCCGATCCAAAGTGCAAATGTGCCATCTCATGAGCTACCGTAATCAAGACGGACTCCTACCGTATTCAAAGATAATCAAATAATCGTCATATACAACTCCCCCTTCCATCCCCTACCGTACCCCTTCCCACCGTATCCATGATCTATCCCTGGATCTAATCTTTGGTCTCTTTTAAGCTTTCGCTCAATTATCGTAACGGAATAAATGTATCTTGAAAAATGTTCTAGTTTATCTATTTTTCTTGGTGAAGAAGATTGACACAATATTATTGCCGTCCATATCGGGTTGTTGAAATCGTGATCTGCAGAAGTGCGATTATTCTCTTATCAGAGAGCTTTCTTTTCCGCCGCGCTCATAAAAACCTTCTTTCGCCCGATTGATTGCATCTATGCGACTGTTTCTTGATTGTATGCTTTATGCCCAAAATATTCATCAGAATGGTCCAAACCACTGCGTTAATATCGTCTGATTCAGTACTTGTTTTACGCCACTTGCAATCGAATGGGTATGCTTTTTATCGAATTAGGTGCATAAAACATTACTATTTATAAAACATATTTATATTTATTATATAAAACGGGTCAAACTAATTTTTCCAAGAGACAGAATCAGTTTGAGAAATCTGATAGTGGAGATGGACAATATTTACACAAAAACTCAGGAAAAAAGACCGCTGCATGATTTACTTCTTTTTATCGATTTTTATACGTTGTTTTTCGACTTTTTTGAACCAATTTATATTTTCAAATATTCCTTGCATTTTTTTCATTCTTTGTGAATCGTGAAGATAGTTTCAATACTTCTTTCAATCAACATGTTAATATATATTTTTATCCATTTTTGTAATGCTACAGAGAAGTATGGGGAGAATGCAATTCATCTTTGTAGTCTTCTGACGGTAACTTGTTGAGCAGCTGATGAGTATACTATTCATAACACTCCGTCGAGATTCCGTTCGATCTTCTTATACGTCACCTTCTCAATCGACATCTGGAAAGTCAAGTTAGAGAAACTGCATACTTCATTCATCTTTCTCCTCTCCTCTCTCCCCTCCCTCCTCGCAGGATTTTCAACTTGAATTTCCTGCATTCCCTCTCATTCCGAGGGTCGAAGAGGGAAAGGGTTGGTCGAGTGCGATCCATCCCCCTCCCTCCTCGCAGGATTTTCAACTTGAATTTCCTGCATTCCCTCTCATTCCGAGGGTCGAAGAGGGAAAGGGTTGGTCGAGTGCGATCCATCCCCCTCCCTCCTCGCAGGATTTTCAACTTGAATTTCCTGCATTCCCTCTCATTCCGAGGGTCGAAGAGGGAAAGGGTTGGTCGAGTGCGATCCATCCCCCTCCCTCCTCGCAGGATTTTCAACTTGAATTTCCTGCATTCCCTCTCATTCCGAGGGTCGAAGAGGGAAAGGGTTGGTCGAGTGCGATCCATCCCCCTCCCTCCTCGCAGGATTTTCAACTTGAATTTCCTGCATTCCCTCTCATTCCGAGGGTCGAAGAGGGAAAGGGTTGGTCGAGTGCGATCCATCCCCCTCCCTCCTCGCAGGATTTTCAACTTGAATTTCCTGCATTCCCTCTCATTCCGAGGGTCGAAGAGGGAAAGGGTTGGTCGAGTGCGATCCATCCCCCTCCCTCCTCGCAGGATTTTCAACTTGAATTTCCTGCATTCCCTCTCATTCCGAGGGTCGAAGAGGGAAAGGGTTGGTCGAGTGCGATCCATCCCCCTCCCTCCTCGCAGGATTTTCAACTTGAATTTCCTGCATTCCCTCTCATTCCGAGGGTCGAAGAGGGAAAGGGTTGGTCGAGTGCGATCCATCCCCCTCCCTCCTCGCAGGATTTTCAACTTGAATTTCCTGCATTCCCTCTCATTCCGAGGGTCGAAGAGGGAAAGGGTTGGTCGAGTGCGATCCATCCCCCTCCCTCCTCGCAGGATTTTCAACTTGAATTTCCTGCATTCCCTCTCATTCCGAGGGTCGAAGAGGGAAAGGGTTGGTCGAGTGCGATCCATCCCCCTCCCTCCTCGCAGGATTTTCAACTTGAATTTCCTGCATTCCCTCTCATTCCGAGGGTCGAAGAGGGAAAGGGTTGGTCGAGTGCGATCCATCCCCCTCCCTCCTCGCAGGATTTTCAACTTGAATTTCCTGCATTCCCTCTCATTCCGAGGGTCGAAGAGGGAAAGGGTTGGTCGAGTGCGATCCATCCCCCTCCCTCCTCGCAGGATTTTCAACTTGAATTTCCTGCATTCCCTCTCATTCCGAGGGTCGAAGAGGGAAAGGGTTGGTCGAGTGCGATCCATCCCCCTCCCTCCTCGCAGGATTTTCAACTTGAATTTCCTGCATTCCCTCTCATTCCGAGGGTCGAAGAGGGAAAGGGTTGGTCGAGTGCGATCCATCCCCCTCCCTCCTCGCAGGATTTTCAACTTGAATTTCCTGCATTCCCTCTCATTCCGAGGGTCGAAGAGGGAAAGGGTTGGTCGAGTGCGATCCATCCCCCTCCCTCCTCGCAGGATTTTCAACTTGAATTTCCTGCATTCCCTCTCATTCCGAGGGTCGAAGAGGGAAAGGGTTGGTCGAGTGCGATCCATCCCCCTCCCTCCTCGCAGGATTTTCAACTTGAATTTCCTGCATTCCCTCTCATTCCGAGGGTCGAAGAGGGAAAGGGTTGGTCGAGTGCGATCCATCCCCCTCCCTCCTCGCAGGATTTTCAACTTGAATTTCCTGCATTCCCTCTCATTCCGAGGGTCGAAGAGGGAAAGGGTTGGTCGAGTGCGATCCATCCCCCTCCCTCCTCGCAGGATTTTCAACTTGAATTTCCTGCATTCCCTCTCATTCCGAGGGTCGAAGAGTTAAAATTTTTTTTTATTTATAAAACTATTTTATAAAACATTACAAAATAAAATATTCGTATTCAGTATCACAGTATCATCTGGTAATAATGCAGTCGAGATTCAACAGGTTTGAAACATTATTTATTAGATTCCACCCGAGATTCATAATTTGCAGCCCTCGGATTTCAATAATCCACGCATGGAAATAACACTTCGCAAGAGCAACGGTGAAGAAAATGAAGTAAATTATTTTCATTTTTATTTTTTAAAGCCCACATTGTAAATTTTACACGATTGTGATGTTATTGTTTACACTTTAGGTAATTGCAAATACTTCCTATCCTGCAAGAATCATCGATGGAAAGATACATGTTCGAATTGACAGCTATTTCTCACTTATTTTCAAGGAAAATTCAGTTATTAGTGTCGTTGACGCTAATGTAAGTTTTTTCTCGTATTATTTTCAAAATTAAATAATTATTCCAGGTTGTGTCAACATGGGAAAGTTGGAACAGTCTATCCAAGTACTCATTGACCTTCAATGTCAGTGGATCTGAGTGAGTTTATTTCTATTTATTTATTACTTTAAAATGAAATATTGTGATACTTATTGAAATGCTCAGCAAACCCAAAGTGCTGGATGGCGGCCACCCTATTCCCCAGAGAGGAGGAAGTGGGAGGACACCTCCTTCTTCTCGCGCGAACGTTCGTCAAAGGTCAGCTACGCCTGAAATGGAACTTGATTTCACGATATATTGCATAGAATTTCAAAATCATATCCCAACGCTATGTCGATGGTTTACTCCGGTCACATCAAAGCCGGTTCCAGTATTATCGCTGTTAGCTCAGAGGTTTGTTGTATTCAATACGCTCTGTCAAAGCCAATACCGAAATTCAGCTTTTGGGTATTCACTCCGACTTTTTCACAAACATTTTCTACGGTCCGTACCTTGAATTAACTCAGGAAGTTAAGGAAATACAAGAGGTAGCTAAAATGTTGAATGTGTTTATAATTTCATTGACTTTGAACATTGAACATTGACTTTGAACATTGATGCTCAGATGAAAGAACTCCCTTTTCCGATGAAAATGGAAAAAATAAAAATTAATTTAAAAAATTTCTTAAAGAGTTACGAATTTTCAAAATTCAAATCCCGAGCCGTCTTTTAGGCTGGGTACAGCCGGCTCCGGTCACATCCCGAACCGTCCTTTAGGCTACAGTCGAATCGCGTACTCTCCGGTCGCGCATTCTCCGGCGCACCATGAGTTTAGGGATGGAGGCGACGCACACAAATGATCATTAAAATTGCCGAGTTATATCGCATTCGAGAGCTAATACTGCCCCATTTAACATTATCAAAATAGTTTTCAAAATAAAAATTGTTAAATTACATTTAAAAGGACAAAACAAATAAGACAAAGCGCGAACTTTTTTGAACTTCGAGTCCGGGAGGGTGTTGGGCTGTGTCAGACTTTCGCTGCGTAATCGAACAATCGCAAACTGATACGTTTTGTAAATCCTATATATTTTTAACTAGAACTTTTCATTTTTGTATGTCAGTAGTAGTCGCGCAATACACCATATATATTCAGAAGTTTACGTCAAAGAAATTTATGTCGGAGCATCATTCTGAGGCCCCACTTTGTTAGCTACCGTAATCCTTAACGTTCAAATAGGTAGTTCTCGAAAACCGCTACTTCTTTTGTACTCATTTTTTCCCTAAAAATCGATCACAAGTGTGCCAATATATAACACAAATAACAGCAAGGTACACGTCCTCCATGATAACGAACATTGGCACGTTCCGTTTTTCAACTTATCAAACGGCATTTTTAGCATCATGTTTAACTACTTTCGGCTAATTTTTCATTCATTATTTTGATAGAACCTGATTCTCTGAACCATAATCTACAACTATGAACGCATGAATATTTAGTACACGCATTTTCATTGTGCACCACCTTGTGATTGGCGACGTTTGTTTGTATTATGGTCTTTCCATGTATTTACTGTTGTACTCTATTTTTCACAACAGACCCAAAAGGGGTCAAAGGGTTCGTAGGATTGGTAGGAGGCACTAGGAGGCAGGTACCGCGCACTCAAGTTTTTCCAGGTAGGAGTCTGCAGGGAATGAATTCAGCATACCGTAGTTCAAAAATCCTTAACGTTGGGGAGTCTTGAAAATGAGCGTTTTAACCCTTTTATTGATGAATATTCGAATATTTTCTAGACTTTGGATAAGATTTGAAGGATTGCCTATTTTTTAAGCACAAAAACGAGCCGGGAGATGCTCTAATTTTGCGACAAAGTCCAACACCTCCATAACTTTGTTCGCGAATGTGACCCACTAAACTGAGTGTTTATTGATGTTCTGGATTGTTTTAGTGAAATTGAGATTTATTTCACTAAATCAAGCACGCTCAACAATCCGCGAACAACATTAAACTTGCATGTAAGCGCGTTTGGAAATTTAGCCAAAAACGCGACGCGCCGATCACGGTAACCGCAACGCATCAAACCGTAGGAACCGCTGATGTTGCTGTGTGATCCCATGTGTTGCAGTGGTTGAAAGCAAAAATACTGAAATAATTCAGCGAAACTTATAGAATAATACTTGTTCATCGTACAGCCAACGCACCACGGACCCCTTTATCACGTATCACATTCAGTTCATACAATCCAGCCATAATTATTACAGAATACATTATGGCAAGAGAAACACTATTAATCATGTTTACAATATATTTACAGAATAAAACAAAGTACGAGAATTTTCACTGCGAAATATCTACTCTACGTATACGTAGATCTACCTTGAACACGGAATTTCAAGGCACGATTTACAGGTTGACAAATTCTTACAGTATAAGTAGTGTCAGTAAATGTCGAACACACGCGGTAAAATGGAGGGAATATTTGTTTTTCAAATTGTTGAAAATTTGAATTGGCGGGCAGTGGTTAAGCAGGTTGGCGCGCAGCTGAGTATCCAAGTCGCGGTCGTCAGCAGAGCCGTGGTCTGTGTTTAGTCTATGCTGAGTACGGTGGTTGTTCGTTATTGATTACCAATCAGCCAATCAGGAAAAAGTGGGCGGAGTCTTGCTTTTGCATTGACCCCAAATTCCGTGTTCTTTGTATTTTATTTTTTTAACTATTTTTCATCGATTTTTCGATCAAGACAATACCTTCCTCATTTTGTACTGTATTTAATTATATTTTCAATATAGATTTAATCTCCACTAATTAATTTCCACAACTCTCTTCAATCACCCCACTCTCTCATTCAATTTACATCTAATCCCTTATCTCCCATTGTCTCCCCTCATTTACATCTCACCTCCCCCTCTCTCCTTCACCCCTCATTCGCCCCTCTCGCTCTCGTCACCTGCGGTCGACTGCTTATTTATTTCTCTAGAAGAACGCAAGCAAGTACGGCCGTCGTTACCCTGATGCACCTTACCGTATCCTACCGTACCCTAACCTACCGTATTCCAGCATGAGCGACTCCGAGGGCGGGGACGAGTTCGCCTACTCGGACGCCACCAGCTCGTCGAGGTACGGTAATCGATACCTACCGTATCCATACCGTATCCAGGAACGGATACTGTAATCCCATATCACTGTGTATTAGGCTACTCGAGGATATACTGTAACTGATCGACGATTGGTGGTGGAGTATGTATTGCCGCGGATTTGCTTCATCGAAGTTTAGTGTCCCTACCGTAACCATGTCCTTGTCGATACTTACGCCTCTCTGACGTCATCTTTTTCACATCATTCAACGTGTGTGTAGAATAGAATGACGTGTCCTTCGAAGCACGTCGACCACTCGTTGCGACGCGTGGTGTGCGAAATGAGAGGCTAATAATGACGCGGCATTGAGTGATCGCAAACTGACACTATTCAGGATGAGAGGAGTACTGTAGCTGAATAATCAAAGATCAACGATCAATTTGCTTGGTTGTGTCTTAGAATGGCGTGTCATAGGGTATAATTGAACTAACACGGTAGCTAAATAAAGTGCAAAGATCAACTTCATTGAGTGTGTAGAATAGAATGACGTGTCATTCGAAGCACGCCGACCACTCGTTGCGACGCGTGGTGTGCGAAATGAGAGGCTAATAATGACGCGGCATTGAGTGATCGCAAACTGACACTATTCAGGATGAGAGGAGTACTGTAGCTGAATAATCAAAGATCAACGATCAATTTGCTTGGTTGTGTCTTAGAATGGCGTGTCATAGGGTATAATTGAACTAACACGGTAGCTAAATAAAGTGCAAAGATCAACTTCATTGAGTGTGTAGAATAGAATGACGTGTCATTCGAAGCACGCCGACCACTCGTTGCGACGCGTGGTGTGCGAAATGAGAGGCTAATAATGACGCGGCATTGAGTGATCGCAAACTGACACTATTCAGGATGAGAGGAGTACTGTAGCTGAATAATCAAAGATCAACGATCAATTTGCTTGGTTGTGTCTTAGAATGGCGTGTCATAGGGTATAATTGAACTAACACGGTAGCTAAATAAAGTGCAAAGATCAACTTCATTGAGTGTGTAGAATAGAATGACGTGTCATTCGAAGCACGCCGACCACTCGTTGCGACGCGTGGTGTGCGAAATGAGAGGCTAATAATGACGCGGCATTGAGTGATCGCAAACTGACACTATTCAGGATGAGAGGAGTACTGTAGGTGAATAATCAAAGATCAAAGATCAATTTCCTTGGTTGTGGATTAGAATGACGCGTCATTGAGTGAACTCAAGGCTGAGAGTGAGAGGAGTACTGTAGCTGAATAGTCAGAGACCAAAGATCATTTTCGCGATCACATTGATGAGCAATAAGTCTATGTTCTGTCAATCCGGAAGACGTTCACAAATAGAAAAGATCAAAGATCAATGTTTCAAATGAAAATTAATTTCAGGTCACCATCAGTCTCCACGACCGCCGTGACTCTTGAGCCGAAGAAGGAACCAAGCGAGGTACGGTAACTCAGAGATCAAAGATCAATTCAGGGATCGGAAGGATAAGGATCCTACCGTACTCTCTGGGTTTACCGTAACCGTATCTACTGAATAGTGTGACATGTCATTACCGTACCCGTGCTTATCATTTATTAGCTCATAGAATAGTATGACGTGTTATTCAAAGAACGTCGACCGCTCGCGTCGCCGTGCAGTGAGCAAAATGAGAGGGGTGTAACTTAGAGTGACGTGGCGTTGAGTGATCGCGAACTGACTCAAGGGGGAATACTGTAACTAGAGTTCAAAGATCATTGATTTCTTTAGTAAAGCGATCGAGACACTGTAGACACTATTCCCGCGCATAGTGTTCGTTCATCATGACTTACGGCCCCCATTCGCCTCCCCCTCCTGGTACCCACCCTTTCTCCGTTTAGCAGGAGTAGTACTGGGTACAGTACGCGTGGAACAATTTATTAAATACCGTACTTTTAAAAATCAATATTTAATTTAAATTGAATTTTTAATTATTTTTATTTTTTCTAATCGATTTCTGTGGTGATTTTACACCATTAGAGAGTTCATTGTCAAACATGACCAGGTCCCTTTAAATGGCAGATTGAAGAAATCGAATTCGTTCAATTCATTGATTGGATTCACTCCCGACATGTTCTTCTTCAAACAGGTTACTTATTCAAATATATACTTTAAAAGCATAACTATCCAGAGAACAATGTGCTTGACGCCATAAATTTTTCCAATCGATTCATGATGGGCAATTCGATGAGAAAAGCTCTAACGCAACTAAAAATAGTGCGATGCAGCGAACAAATGCTTGAACAGGCTCTAATATTGGCCGATCGAGTCTCGAGCGAACCGGAACTGATGGTGAGATTCAATTACAAAAACATTTCAGTGGCTAAATTTAAATATCAGGTCTGGATTTTGTCGCAATTTCCTACGAAAAAGAAATTGCTCCAAGTAGTGCACGATGCCCTACCCAACATATCGATCTCGACTGCTCAAACGTGCATAATGGTGAACAGCTAGTCATTTTCGAAAAATACTCGAGATAATGATGGGCCATAAAAAGTTTGCAAATTTTTTTAGTTTGCACATTGGTCTACGATTGCAAACGAATCTTCTTACAATTGCAGGCTCTGGACAGCAAAGAAATGAGAGCTAAACCAGACTACTCGGTAATAAAGAAACTAATTCCATCTAATTCTGACCCCCACGGAGTGAGTGTTTTATCAATTTCGTTGTCGATGTGCACTGTCGGCCGTTACCACCACAGCAATACCTCTCGAACGCAATGTACCACTTGTATGAAACCTTCTATAGATAATAAGCACTGAATCATAACTTGACCACTGTAAAAGACACACTTGACCACACTCATACGTACATTTATCTGAGTAACTAGATTTGTTAGCAAAACTTCACTAACTTTTCGTATTCAGGAACAGCGAGGAGGTGTGCATTTATTATTTTACGACGATAAGGGAATTGATATTGAGAATGAAAAATATTTTCTTCTCAACTTGCCTGGTAGTTACTATCAAAGAAATAGTGGATACGAGATGAAGGCGTACGATATCTGGACTCAAATTCCTCAAGAATACTTCAGCTTCATTCTAGAAGGCGAGTTACCCATTTTTCAGAAAAAATTATTCATAACGATGATATCTTTTGAAGGAAACAAAATACGTACAAGAGGTAGCAGGAATGGTGGCAATGAGCTAGTCTTCAATGGTCAGCCCGGGGACATACTGCCATGTCGAGTTTTCAAGGAATGAATATCTAAATATACATCTAGAAAAATGTCACGATTATGAAAAGTATGATAAAGTCCTATATGTATCATCATCACGTACACTATCCATTCGAAGTATTATAACAAAGTTTGCATGTTGCAAAGACCGCAAGATCAGAGGGTGAATGGGAGCCAAGCAACAGCCTCTCTCGCAAGCTTGGCAGAACGAAAGAGCTAGTGAAGTGGAGAGGGAATTGTGCGAGTAGAGAACAGCTCGCACACTAATCAGGTACCAACTCTGTTCCTAGGAAACAGGGCCAAACTGACGATGGAGGCAGTGGACCAGAGTTGGGATTGGGGAAGCAGGGGAAGGGTGATCGGGAAAGGGAATGGGGGAATTCTATAGGGAGGGTAGGACAACTTGAGGAAGGCTAGCGTATCGGCAACTCGAAGGGGAGGGAAGGGGATAGGATATCGGAAACAAAGCCCACATCAGATTGATCTGGTACCAACTCTGTTCTTGGTAAACCAGAGCAGAACTGATAATGGGGGCAGTATTCCACAGTTGGGGATGGATGAGGATTGGGGATGGGAGGGGTATTGGGAGGGATTGGGGAAGGGAATTTGGGAACTGATGGGAGGAGGGAGGGGATATAGTATCGGAAACAAAGCCCACATCACCCAGATTGATCTGGTACCAACTCATCCATGGTAAACCAGAGCCAAACTGACAATGGGAGCAGTATTCCACAGTTAGGATTGGGGATGGGAGGGGTATTGGGAGGGATTGGGGAAGGGAATTTGGGTACTGATGGGAGGAGGGAGGGGATGACTAGAAGAAGGGAATGGAGGGAAGGCATTAGGGTATTGGAAACAAAGCCCACATCACCCAAATTGATCTGGTGCCAACTCATCCATGGTAAACCAGAGCCAAACTGACAATGGGAGCATTGTTACCGAGTTAGGATTGGGGAAGAAGGAGAAGGGCTATGGGGAGGGGAGAGGGGAAGGGAATGAGGGTTGGCGATCCAGGGCGAAAGCATGGAGAGGAGAGGGCTGGCGTATCGGCGACTCGAAGGGAGGGAATCGGTGGGATGGGGATCAGGGAGGATCATCAGATCCGAGAGGGTACTGGAGCAGAGGGGCACTGAGGAAGAGGGAGACTGACGAGGGGAGGATCATCAGATCCTAGAGGGTACTGGGGCAGAGGGATACTGAGGAAGAGGGAGACTGACGAAGGGAGGATCTTCCGATCCAAGGGCACTGGGGAAGAGGGGGGAGACTGGCGTCGAAGAGGCGAGGAGACTTCCGATGTGGAGACGAGCAGACTAGAGACGAGAGACGACTGATGCCTCCCTCCCCAAACCTCTTCCCTTATATACCGACCAGCTGATCTACTAGGACGCATCCGAGTAGATCAGCAGGTCGGTATATAAGGGAGACGATTTTGGGAGGGAGGCATCAGTCGTCTCTCGTCTCTAGTCTGCTC
>LS486586.1:71804-125441 GCA_900490705.1 Pristionchus arcanus
TGCGATAGGAAGTGCCAGAATTGTTCGAAATTGCATCACAAGTCCATTTGTGATTCCATCCAGAAGCAGAATCAGCCCAGTATCAATACAGTCACTTCCACTCAACCATTCAATCCTCTCCCCAGACTCTACACTAGTCCAGCCACTCTCCAAAATCCGAAAACAAATGGTCTAGTAAGCAGCAATGTTCTACTAGATTCAGGTGCCATGGTGTCACTTATCACTAGATCACTTGCTGACAAGTTGTGTCTCAAACCTCATGACACTCGCGCAATGTCACTCGTTGGTTTAGGTGGAGAAAAGACTGGAGGTGACATGTATGACGTCGTTAATGTCAACATAGTCACTACTAAAGGTCTTATTTCCATCGAAGCAATTGTAATGGACTCTGTAATCACCACTCCAATGAATCTCCATCCCCTCTCTGATGAGGATTACACCGTAGTGCAGTCACACTGTGGCAATGTGCCGCACCTCACTGAGTATTCCATTACTTCCCCAGATTTGCTAATTTCTGTTACCGTAACTTCAGAGATTCTCGCAGGTTCAAACGAGGTCAATTTATCCAGTGGTTACAAGCTCATTCTATCCAGTCTCGGTCCGATCATAATCGGCGAGAAGAATTCCAATCGAGTTACTTCCAATTGTTCCATTCCAAAGCAGAGTATCCTGACTAGTCTAATTAGAGATGCTCCATTCGAGACTAGGGTGGCACAGTATCTCTCGGTTGACGAAACAGCCAGAGACTACAGTACCACTGAGGCGGAGGCCAGAATAGAATCAAATCAGAAAGTGGAACAACACTTTCATGATACTGTCCAGAAAGTAGATGACCAGTATCAAGTCCAGTATTATCTCAAACCAGAATCAGTCAATCTTCCCTCCAATTCAGAACTCGCTTACAGTCGATTAAAATCAACTGTCCAGTCACTTTCCAAAAACTTCCATTATCTAGAATTCTATGATTCCATAATGAAAGAGCAGCTATCAGCAGGAATGATCGAGCAGGTCGATTCATTCATTCCAACTGATAATCAGTGTCATTATCTAGCTCATCAAGCAGTCTTGCGACCCGATAAACCAACTACTCCATTACGTATTGTGTATGATGCTAGTGCCAAACTAAAGGGCAAATTGTGTCTGAATGACGTAATTTCTCAAGGACCATGCACACTCGAGCACATTCCATCACTGCTCATCAGAGCTCGTTCCAGAAAGTATCTCATTGTTTCTGACGTTGAGAAAGCTTTCCTCCAGGTGCAAGTACATCCATCCCAGCGCGACTTCCTTCGATTCTTTTGGATTAAGGACATTCGCAAACCAGTATCCAAAGAGAACTTAGTCATTTACCGATTCACTGTCACACCATTCGGTGTGAATCAATCCCCATATTTGCTGTCCAAGGTAATCGAGACCCACCTCCAGCAGTCATCCAATCCCAATAATGAGCAGCTAATCAGCCAATTGATCAACAACGTTTATGTTGATAATGTCATCATAAATACTGACCATCCCACTCCAGAACTGTATTCCATTTCCAAGTCTCTCTTCGAAGAAATGCATATGAACTTGCGTGATTACGCGTCCAACTCCATCTCATTTATTCAGTCCATTGCCGAATCAGATAGAGCGCCATACGGTGACCAGAAACTTCTGGGAATTGTGTGGAATCCTTCCACTGATGATCTCTCTATTCGAATTCCATCCTTTCCAAGGCACAAGACTGAAACTAAGCGAACGATGCTCAGTTCCAATGCATCCATTTTCGATCCAGTAGGACTTCTACAGCCTCTTACATTACAAGCAAAAGCACTAGTCCAGAAACTCTGGTGTTTAGATCTCAAGTGGGATCAAGCAGTTGACCCTTCCATTCAATCACAGTTTCACCAATTGCTCACTGACATTGAGTCATTCCATCTTGCCATCCCTAGATACAATGGAATGTCATCTTCCAACGAGATTCACTTAGTCGCTTTCGCTGATGCTTCCAAGCTGGCGATGGGTGCAGTGATCTATGTTTGGACCCCGGAGAGGTCTACCATAGTAATGTCTCGTTCCAGGCTCGCACCAGCTAAATCCAAAGCAACGATTCCAAAGCTAGAGTTGAATGCCCTTGTTATGGCTCATACTCTTCTCAGATACATTGTTGACTCCATTCGAAAAGAATTTCCTGAGTCCATCATCCATACTCACGTTTTTTCGGATTCTGCCATTGCTCTTTTTTGGTGTCTCAATGATCCCAACAAAAAGAACAACGGAACGTTCGTTGCGAACCGAGTGCATTCCATTAGAGAAATAGGTAATGTACTCTCATCCATTCCCAATATCCGTTACAATCCACCCAAATACGTGAAAACAGATTCCAATCCAGCTGACCATATTTCGAGAGGTCTATCTGCATTCGAAATGAATAATCCAGATCATATGTGGTGGCATGGGGCTCCGTGGATGAAGGATCCGCCTGAAAAATGGCCGAACGACGCTATCCCTCCCACTGCTGATCCTCCATATACTCGAATCATTGAGTACATTCCATCACCACTGATCGATCTTGATAGACATTCCACTCTCAATAAAGCAATTAGAATCACTGGATTTGTTCTCAGATTCATCCAGAAACTCACGGTCAATTCAAAGAATGCTACTCTCAAAGCGAAATTCAACCAAATTCCAATGATGTCCACCCCATTGCTTTCTGTACTCGAAAGAGATCGAGCACTCCAGACACTAATTCGCAACCACCAGTCATGCAATATCCAGACCCACGACGTTTGGATCCAGAATGGTCTCATTTCCAAGGACGAGTGTGATATCTGGCGAGCGAATACTCGGCTCGACCACGCAGATATTCCATTAGATACTCGTTCTCCCATTCTCATTCCAACCAATCGAGACTCTAGACTAGCCCGTCTCATTATCACAGAAATCCACGAGTCCATGTTCCATGCTGGCACCGAGAATGTACTGAACCAGCTAAAACAACAATACTGGATTCCTCGCAGTCGGCAACTCGTGAAATCACAGGTTCGCTCATGTATCCCATGTAGGAAGACCAATAATCTACCGTATCCATACACAACAACACCTCCACTCCCCTCTGAACGTGTTTCCATTTCCAAACCATTTCAATGTACTGGCATCGATTTCATCGGTCCCTTTACATCCAAAAATAATAACAAGATGTATGCTGTGATTTTCACTTGCCTTAGTTCCAGACTTTCGCACATCGAAGTCACAGAATCATTACTTCCATCAGCATTTATCAATGCATTCCGTAGATTCACGTCCAGAAGAGGAACTCCCACTACAGTACTATCAGACCAAGCAACCACTCTCAAACTTTCCAGTAGTCTTCTCAGTGGTTTCAATAGTGAAGAAGCACTGAACACCCTATTCCAGTCCGAATCCATCCAATGGAAATTTACTACCAGTCATGCTCCCTGGAAAGGTGCTGTCTATGAAAGACTCATTAGAATCTTCAAAGACTGCCTGACTAGATCCATTGGAAAGCGAAAACTTTCACTAGATGAATTTTCCACTGTCACAGCTGAAATTGAATCAGTACTCAATTCCAGACCACTTACTTACGTGTCATCCGATGAGATCAAATCATTCTCCAATCCAGTACTCAGACCAATTGATCTCATATTGCCCAGTTCAACTCTTGCTGTTCGCATCCAGTCAATTTCCAACGAAAGTGACAAGGATTACATCCCTCCAGGTGAAGAAAACATGTCCAGATCCAGTGCCATTCGCCAATTATCCAAAACCATTCTCATCATCGATTCGTTCTGGTCCAAATGGCATGCAGAGTACCTCACAACCATTAGAGATTCCAAGAAAGATCCCGATTCACTCCATTCCTATCGATCTTCTTCCATCTCACCCAAACCAGGTGCCATTGTCCTCATAATAGACGAATCGGGAAATACTCCTCGATCCACTTGGCACATGGCACGAATCATCTCAATCTCCGGATCCCAGGCTACTCTCAAATCCCATGCTGGTCGTATCATCCAGAGACCAATCAATCTGCTCATTCCACTCGAACTTGATGCCCAAGAAGAACTACCTGTGTCCACTTCAATCCAAGATTGTCTCTTCCAACACGCCATGGCGACCAGATCGAAATCCAAGCGTCAGGCGGGAGGCAATCTCACCCATTCGATGTCCAATTAATACTTTCTTCCAGATTTCAGATTCTTCTATTTTTTCTTGTTCTTTCTTTTGTTTCAACATTTCGCATTCTTCAAGTCGATTCTCGACTCACCTTTATTGTAATTATTTGTGATTCCCCTTTACCTATTGTATCCCCTTAGTCGTCCGTCAAATTTTTCTCTTCAACGGATCCACTTCTCTTCGATCCATCCAAACTCATTCAATCCATTCCATTCCACTTCTTCTTCCCCAGGCGGGAGTATAGCGACTTTCCATGAAATTCGCTATCCTTCAATCATAATTACTATAATCCATCCATCTTTATTCATTCCAAATTAATATTCCAATTATAAAAATAATTCCAATTAGAAAGCCAGTTCCCGATCCATAAGTCAAATGTTGACTTACAGTAATCCCAAGTTTGAATGAGCGCTCACGTTACCCGCGTCGCGGTTGCGTGCGCGTCTCTACCAAACGCGTTTTCTCACGTATCCTTTAGTCATCACTCTACTTTTCTTCCGTCGTTGTTTTACGTCGTTTTTACCCCAGTTTTGCCCCGTTTCCATTGATTCTACTTGGAATCACAGCACTTCGGGTCCATAGAACCCACCCCAGTCAGCAGTGAGCTCTCGTGCTCAATTCCAGTGTGGGTTTTGCGTAGCATTCCCTTCCAGTAGGAATTACTTTAGTAATTCCATCCAGTCCAGTCTGAGCATTAAGCTCATCAATCCAGTTCCCATCCCCACTTCCTTCTCTTCCTTCCCTTTCCCCTTAGTTCCCTTCCCTTCGCGTTTTACTTGTGTAATAAATTGTTATTATTTGTAATCGCGTTATTTCCTCATCGCATACGCCGCACTTAACAAGACGGCAAACAGTCCAGTCACACCCGCGTTCCAACTTATTCCTTGCTTGCTTGCTACTAGCACTAATTGCGAGTAGTTTGTGAGGAATAAGTGCGCATAAATATATTTTATTTAAAATTATAAATATTTAAACGCACTCAGTTGTTGGCGTCATCGTACGTCCTTGAGCGTCTTCAATTCGTCTGATGATCTGTAATTTTAAAAAAATAAAGCAAAGAATTTTAAAATTGTACAGATATGCATTGAGTTTCACGAAATCATCAAATTTACACAATCGATTGCTACGTCGATAGATAGATGGTGTTCTCAATACAAAATGAACAAATAACCAAACCTGAGGAGTGAACGAGCCTCCGTTTGTTAGCGAAGCCGCAACGCCTCCGTTTGATGCACCTGGAAAATCGATAATACTGAGGATTTCCGAGGATCCGATGGTACCAAGAATCGTCAAGGACCAAGGACAAAGGTATACCTTTAGAAAGTTTAGATTTTCTTGGCTCAGCTTTTCGAATTTTTACTTTATAAAATTAATTTTCTCACCACTGCACTCCTCGCTTCCTCCTGCCATCTCTAGCCGGGCACCCTTGAATCGGTAGATGTCCCATCTGGAATTGATACAGTATTTTACCGAAGATATTTACGAGATGGGTTAATTTTGCAAATTTTTGCTCTAACTGTAAGTAGTTTTTAATTTTAGCTGACATGTCCATTTTTAAATCAATGAATTTCCTTAAAGGACCGTCTAATTTAAAATTATTTATTTGGCAATATTAAAGCTAGCTCAAATAATAACTATAACCAAGCTCAAATAATAACTATAACCCACCGCACTTTTCAATTTCTATCCTTGCTCCCACAACGTACTCTGGCACTCCAACCCGACCATGTCATACGATATCTACCATCCCTACCGTAATCCCACAGCAAGCCATCGCATCAATCACTGACTATCATACCCGGCTGAATCCTAGGTGCAGTCTCCTTTTATAAATCGATATATACAGTAACCCTATCGATATCTACAGTAACCCTACCGTACCTCTTCGTATCCAACTGATGCCGGTCCCTGCGGATCAGGGACGATCGATTGCTACCCGTTGACACCGGAGGCGCGCAAGTGGACGAGAAGGCGCGCTCGACGGAAAAGTAGATGTCACGCTGCAATATCCAGCCGTTTTCCATGGACGCCAGTAACGCGTCAGCGCACCATTCCCGCGCACTGCTCTACTTTTATCTGATCAATATCTGATACAACAATTGCACAGTTGTTAATACTCGAAAGAAAGTGAGCCGATCGAAACACATCCGAAATGGCTTTTGTTTGTAGATATTTCTTCTTCAATTTTTGAGCGATCCTGCATAGACTTCACGCGCGCGTCAGCACACCATAACCGGGTCTTACCTTCAGCGATAGCAGCCGGACGCTGGGCATGTACATGGACGCGAGCAGATTGCCGTTGACGACGAGCCGAATCTCGATGAGGTCCTCGCCGAAGCCGAGGATGAACGGGAAGCGGAAGGCTGAAATGGCAGCGTTTTCAATAGACACCGCAAATGCGTCAGTACGCTTCATTTGCGCGATTATTTATTTATATACTTCTACTCCCATACCGGTTCCATACTGGCCGATCATGTTTCCTGGGCATTGGAAGAGTTTGTGAAACCTATCCGAATTTATCTTATTTTTTTAAATTGAAGAATAAAATTTTAAATAAATACCGAAATCTCTCAAATTCGTGGACCAGAACGTCTGCTCCCAGTTCCATCGACCGTCGTTTCGGTCGAACAGAAGAGTCGAGTCTGCAAAGATCAAAGATCAAAGATCAAAGATCAAATATCACGAATCATTCCAATTTCGCATTGAGCCACTTTTCAAGAGGCGATTGATCAGTCACTAACACTGCTAGAGAAAATACTACGAAATAGTTCTCATTCGATCTAGTGTCGTATTCTCGCAATCAAAGATCAAAGACCAACTCTGATAGAGCATTGCGAACTCGTCGCTCTCGCCATCCGAAGCGGCCTTCATGATGATCGTGGACGTGTTGCGAGGTACGTCCCTGAAAGATCAAAGATCATAGAGCAAACTACAATTACATCAATGAAGAAAATACAAACCACGCGAGGATCTCCTCGGTGCCGTCGTTGAGATCGTACACGAACAGATGGGATCGTCCTAGCACGACCGCCTGGAGAGTTCAAAGATCAGAGATCAACCTACCGAGATCAAAGATCAAACTGCGAACCTTGACGACCGACGAAATGACTCGCTTCTCGTAGACGCACATCGCCACGGGTTCCTCGCTCACGGAGTGCGTCTGAGAAGGGTGGAGAGGTTAGAGATTAAAGATCAGCGGCAGCAAGACGGCATTAAAATCGCATAACATCAATTATCAAAGATGTAAAGTTGTGAGGCTATCAAAGACCAAAGACCAAAGACCAAAGACCGAAGATTAAAGATCAAAGGTCAACTCACAGTAAGCAGCGTAAAGTGCTCGGCCAGATTGTCACCCGGCTTGTCCCTTCTCAGCGCGGAAAGAGACCAACGGAACAGGCAGATCTTGCGACCCATCGCCACCACCAGCTACAAAGATCAAAGATCAATTCCCGAGTTTCAGGATAGAGATCAAAGATCAACTCCTCACCTTGAGCCTTAGCCCGTCCTCAATGCGCGCGAACAGATGACAACCTGAAAAATATTGCGATTGCTTGCGTAGATGTAGTGCGTTGACGCGCTCGAAGCGTCCATTGAAAAGTACTCACCTTTCGTGCCGTGAATCTTGTGCGCATGGGCGATCTTCTTCTGGATCGGCACCTGCGTCAACAGTGCATTGCGCAGCTCGTTCAGCGAGAACACCGCGACGTAGCCGTCTTTGCCTGGAAATTATACTGACGTGCTTGCGGTGTGCTGACGCGTTCAAGGCGTCTATAGGAAATGACTGAAAAATGATACCTTTGTCGGCGCGCACGAGACACAGCCCGAATGCCTCAAGAATGATCAGGTCTTGCACCTTGCAAGCCGAGTCGAAGATCATCACATTCTTCTCGTCCGCGACGTACATTACGCCGTGCTCCTGGAAAATTCATTGACGTGTTTGCGGTGTGCGGGCGCACTTGAGGAGCCTATTGAAAATTACCTCAGTAGCGACGAGCAGCGCCTCCTGACCCCACATGTCCGACCCGATCACATCGTAGGATGGCATGTTGCGAAGGACGATGTCCTTGTCCCAGGGCTTAAATAATTTAAATAATAATTAAATAATTTCGAAAATATCAGAAGATTTCAGATTGGTTATGCTTCAAGAGATGCTCATAAGTGAGCGACTTTATTTGAACTTCAGTATCTTTCATTTATCTTATTTTTAGGAAAAAAGATAATAAAAAATTTAATTACCTGTCGCCGGCACACATTCATCTTTACCGCGTCCACAACCTCACCGCTAAGCATCTGAAATTTATTTATTAAAAAAATTGTCATATTTTCCCTAGTTCGTTGCAATAAAAACAATGCTGACGCGTTTGAGGTGTCCATAGAAAATCGCTCACTTTCTCAAGCTTGATAAGTTCTCCAAACTTGCAGAAGTCAATCGACTCCCGTGGCGCGTCTTTCCTCACGGGCGATCGAATATGACGAATGACGGCGTCCGTGACACGGTTGAATCCCTGAGAGTGATCTTTGATTTTCAAATTTTATTCAATTTTTGAATTGAAATCAAGTTTGTTTTGTTACGATATATCACTTGAATGTGAAATTTCAAAAGGATGCGATGGAAGATGGTTCTCCAGTCAAACAAAATATTTTTATTTCAAGAAAGTTTAGACCTTCATTCAGTCTTTCAAGTGTGCGATGTGAACAACGCACATTGTGCATGTACTTTTTGATACGATTTTTGGTGTGCATTCAGACTTCATTATACCCTAACACTGGAAACACTTCTATTCTGTTCCGTCCAAAGAACCAAAATTAACAAATCATCAAAAAGACATACCTTCGGACAGTCCTTCAGGTACTCGATGTACATATCCTTCAGAAGCGTATCATTGGTTCGATGACGCTTCTCAACGAAAGCCGAGGCATTGTGCGCAGCCTTCTCAGCGTTGATTACTGAATTTTGGAATGATATTTTCTGCAATTACGTTTTTCCATCTAATTAACAATTAGTGATTTGATTCACTCAGGCTTCATATCCGAAGGACCAATTCAGGTTAGCTATGCAATACAAAAAAATTTATAGAAACCACAAAAAACATTCTTGACAATTCCACTCACATTTCGTCATCAGGAACTCGCGGAACCGTGCGGGGTCCGTGAACGTGTTCGGGTGCGGGATCGAGGGACCGAATGCGGGCACCGAGTCCTCCGAGAAAACCTGAATGGGTACTGTAGATTCGGTCAATCGAGAACTGATCCTATTTACGAAAATGTACTGAAATCGATAATTGCTACCGTACCCATAGCCGCCAGACGCCAGTTCGCTCGCAGTACGTCACGACAGCGAAGACATCTGAAATCGAGCAATTTTCAGTGAGCACTTCGTGCGCGTCAGTACACCATATGTGCGTAATTAAAGGCTTACGCGTAAAGTGTGATTTCATCATGGTGGGGCTGAAGTTTAGCCTCAACGGATCGTCCGTTGCCTCAAAGATGACGTTGACGATGTCGTTGCCGACGTGCCGCTTCCGTTCGATCTGAGAAAATCGATAATTAGGATTACGGTATCCACATCCTAATCGATAACTACTGTAACTCAGTCCTGTCTTCTAATAATCGAAGTACATAATTTAAATTTCCGTAAGTAATCTAACCCTGAACTAAATGTTATATGGTGTGTATTTCCGTTTGTTTTTTATTATTATTAATTTACACTGGTTAATACACCGACTATCAGATCTCCGCAAACAAGTTGATATCAAATAAGAAAGATGAAACACATTTGAACAACTTTAAGTTCCATTTCGAATTTTTATAAAATAATACCTGCTGATCATTCTCCTTCGAATAAGGCAGCATTGTGCTGACGTGGAACATTATCTCATGTCCACCGTACACTGTGTACACTGACTCACGACCGGTCGAATTGGCTGAAAAAAGGGATATTTTCAACAGACGCAGCAACCGCGTCACGACACCACATTTGCGCAAACCAAACTCACTCGTCGTGTCCAGTCCGCCCCTGTAGCTGCCCCATCCCTGCAGCTCGATCCGCTGCCCGAGAATCTTCAGAAAGCGCTCGAACGACTCGTCACCGTGTTCTGCAATTGTTGATTAAAATCAATAGACGCCACAAGCGCGTTAATTCACTTCATGTGCGTCAACATTAATTTCTACCATTCGACAGCATCTGCGCGTCCGTATTCTGGTCCGCTTTCGCGTAAATCACGCCGAATTTGCAGTTCACCGAGCCCTCCTGATCCTCGAGAATTGTTAGTTCCTGAGAATATTGAAATTTTCAATGGACACCTCAAGCGCGCTAATACACCAGATTCGCGCAAGCTCACCTTCTGAATCTTCGGATTCGTAATCGGCGTCAGCGTGCGGTTGAAATCGCCAAAGCCCGGGAATCGTCTGAATCGAACTTGTTGTTTTGAAAACACGATCTTCACCATCTATTAATTGTCTAGAGCCGAATAATTCTTGAATGTCATGTGAAACTCATTTCATTTTTTTAAAAATCCAAATGCTATTTTTATTCATTGAAATCGATAACTCACTGTATAACCGTCTTCACTGACAGATCCTTCCCTCGAGCGGGCTGGATGGGAATGCACATTCTTCGTGGGCCCTGAAACGAGTAGTTTTATTTTGCAAGGACATTTTCAAACTCGAGGATCAGATAAGATCAACAAACTATCTGCACAAAAATAAATTTGAATGGGCGTACCTTGGACGTCCACAGAATCGCCCGACACAGCTTATTGTCATCAATCTCTTCCTCAACAACGATCGACAGGAAAATGGGGTCCTTCGTGAGCGGGTCGCAGCCGCAAAAGTTTTGATGCTCTGAAAATTTGAAATTGATCTTTGATCTCTGTTGCTTCATCATTTCATGGGTGAAGAAGTAAGAGATTGAACTCTGATCTTTCTAAGTCGACGGCTAATACGAATACAATGAAAAAATGACAAAATAAACAACTGACCATTTCCGAGGAAAAACTTCCAGTACCAACGCATTTCCTCCTGAGGGTTCTCTAGGACGATCGAGTTGAGGGTGGATACGGGAGGGCCATCCTGCAATTGGGGTTGTTGTTGTTATTGTTGTTGTTATTGAATTAGTTTCACGAAAAGGTGAATCAGGGCAAGTTTCAGAATTGTTCCGTTCTGCATCGACTGCTTTGCTGTCAGTGTAAAATAGTGTTCGGTATTTGGGGTTCATTAGAAATTGTTGGCCCGTATTAAATATAGCTAAAGCCACCCTCACCATGGTGCAATCGCTGCTCGGTTCGAGCCGGAACCGGCCAATGTTCCGGATGCGGCCCCGCGGATCCACGGACACCACCAGCTCCACGCTACCGTAATACTGCTCCCTGAAGTTGTTGATTAAGTCAAACTGAATGTTGTTTTGCTACATTACCTTGAATGAATAAAGTTGAATGAACTTGAATAATAAAAAAATAAAGTTTAAAAAATAAAATAAACGTTTAAAAATAGTTCACCTCCGCACGGAGTTGCGCAGTCGCCGCGATTTCATCTCCGACGGAGAACTGCAATTATTTAAATAAATAAAAATATATTTTGTAAACCTAAAAAAATGTGTAAACCAGAAACAACACGAAAAGAATGAGAATTCGGGAAGAGAAGCGGATTATTGGATGTGGCTAGTAGACTGTGAAAACAACTTCTCCGAAACGCTGTGGTAGGCCCACTCTTTTCATTCGCGTTCATAAATTATGCATCGACTGTTGAAGCAAAGACGCGGTTTTCGTCTATGTTTTTACTGTATGATGTCCAAGAGAAGCACACAAATAAATAAGT
Organism: Pristionchus arcanus; assembly: GCA_900490705.1. Classification (NCBI taxonomy): domain Eukaryota; kingdom Metazoa; phylum Nematoda; class Chromadorea; order Rhabditida; family Neodiplogasteridae; genus Pristionchus; species Pristionchus arcanus. The sequence continues at coordinate 83,799 of LS486586.1, forward strand.
CGAAGAATCGAAAACTGCAGGTCACTTTCCAAGCCAATTCTGAGCGGATGCTTAGAATACACTACCCAACTGGAAGGTTACCCTATAAAGCATTGGACAGCAGGGTATGTAGTCCATCTAACAACTGGCCTTACCAGTGGGTCCCACCTAGCGTTTCCTAACGACTGTAAAATCGCTTGACGTGGATACATCTTTTCCTTTACCCAACTGGAGGCAGTAACTTGCTCTCTACTACGTCGTAGAATGACGCGCGGGTCTGGGGTAGGTCTCCCATTCCCCTCCCATCTCATGAATTATGGAATTCACTACCGGGGACGACGTAACCAACACGCGGCTGGGCCTCGATTGCTTTCGGGCGAGCAAGAATCGACGTCTCTTCATCTTCCTCTGTATCTCATTTGCTCTATCCGGCGAGAGATAAGGGGAAATTGAGAGAGCATATTTATCGCTGGATAGAGCTATGAATATGGAAGTAGAGGCCCATTCATCATCGCAATGTTTTCGGAAATTATAGACGACGTCATCTTTGAGGCTGCTTGCCGAATTCATAGCATGCTGTCAGAGCGAAGAATCCGTCTCTTCATTCCTCAGGGCTCTCTCAGCACTCTCTCCGGTATCATAGTAATGTCAATCCACACTTTGTTCTTCAAAGATCACTGCACCTTCAACCTTTCGAGGACCGAGGATGAAATAAGAATCGCAAATGAGACGAGTCTGACTCTACGTGCATGCGGGCTTGTTTGCATGACCTTTTTGTTGTTGAGAAATAAAATTAGACATAGTCCGTGCAGAGTGAAGGGTTCACAAAGACAAAACGTGCTTCCGCCCTCCCTCCGCTTTTCTTCATTGCACGTTCAGCACATGCCAAAGGCCTTTCCCACCGCATCCCACCGCCTATCAGACACGGCGACCAACAGCATTCTACACCGACAGAAAAGGGTTGTTGAACTGCAAACTTGAAATATCAAAACTTTGTGAAACTCAACCCGTTTCTCATTCTGAATGTTGTTGAACAATTGAAATCGGGATACGTTTCAGAAGCATTTCATATTCTGAAATCGATTTGCAGTTCGATTACGGTCTGGCGGGAATATTCAAAATTGAATCCCGATGATCAATTTTATCTGGAGAGTACAAAGGGGGGTCAGAATACTGTGAAATAGAGTTTGTCCAGACCATGATGTCCAAGTCCATGTCAACGAGCATACACATATTTTCTTGAGGCATTTCCAGGACCTTCCTCCTAACACTCGTTATGAGAAGGCTTCAGATCGAAAATAGCCCGGATAACCGTGCTTATCGCCTGATAATTGAAGCCCCGCACATCGAAAGGTCGATCCGCATTCCCTTCCAGGAATTGGGATGCCATGAAAATAATCCGTCTCATTTTTCCTCGCACTCACTCGTCAGAGTAGCAATTCTTAGTATTAGAGTTCGAAATACGGGTCGCCATCTCTTCATTTCACGTGCTCTCTCACCGGTCAGAGAGGCGAGAGAGTGTGTGAAATGAAGAGACGATTACCCGTATTTCGAACTCTACATAGTATCTATTGCAGATCCAAGGCAATAATACAATTTCATCATTCGAACAGTTTCAGGAATTCCAGCGGAATCACAGTGATATTGAATGCCAAATTGGGTGAGTCAACGCCTCGGAGAACCGTCGAAATGAGCAATGTTCTATTCATTCTCGCGCTCTCATCGTCGGTCAGACAGAGCGAGAGAGCACGCGAAACGGAGAGAGTCAGACAGTGTTTCCCCCCGAAATGAATCAACCGCTCGCTTTGCTCGGGTTGTTGGGGTTGAGATCTATCTGCGGGTTGCGGTTGTTTTTTGTTCGCGAAAATTCTAGCACGATCAATATTGTGATCATGTGTTTTTTAAAAAATTTTTTCTAATTATATTTTAATTAATATTAAGAAATGCTCGAGCAACGCTGTTGCTATGTCGGCTCGGCCATTCTGGTTCTATACGCAGCATTTACGCTGTTCGGACTACTGAATTCTGAACATGAGGTGAGTTTCGAAATTCGGGCTGAGAAAGGAGTGAAGTGAAGAGTTTTGATACGTTTCATCGTACCCTGATTACTGCGCTGAATTCGTTGATCGCTAATCTGCTGCAGTTGTGACCCCCAAAAAAAAACAAATATCGTAAGATTATTTTCCATTCCACTCGTAGCTCTCCTTTGACGATCGTTCGAAGGGGCGGAGAAAGGAAGAGACCGGGAGGAGGCGGTAGATCAACTGTCCTCCTCTCGCCCCTGCCTCTTTTCCAGACAATCGATAGCTCGCTAACCAGCACATCTCATTTGCTGAGCATTTCAAACGCACGATACCAAATTTCAGGCCTGCCACCGCTCAGAAACCTTTGCTCTCCTCGACAAACTACACTCTATCAACACGCTTTTCATCCTTGCTCCCCTACTGATTACTGTATTGCTGGTGCGAAGGTGAGAATTTGAATAATAGAACCAAATCCATGTCCATGACCGGCGCCTAACTACTGGTCCCGGCTCTACCGGTTTCTGTAGTTAGTAAAAATTGATTACTGTATGGCTGGTGCGAAGGTTCGCCTTTGTCCCTTCCTAACTACCGGATACTGTTTCGGTTCCGACTCTGGGTATTATAGTGTACCGATTTCTGTAGATTGGTATGTTAGCTAAAATTGATTACTGTATGCGAAGGTGCGCATTTACGATAATTCGCGTTATCTGACCACGAATTATCCGGTGTTCAGTCTGACGGGAGATTCGGAGATCAAACATCTTTGTTGAAATGAATTCACACATTCAGATACTCATGTCTTCTACCTCTGGCGAAGTTTGAACTCTACTTCTACGTCGTTGTTTTGGTAAGTTATTTAGTAGTTAGTCCTGTAATTTGGCAGAAAGAACGAAACATGGAGAAAGCCAGACAGTGTTTTCTTCGAAAGGGGAGAAATTGGAGATACTCTGGTGTGCGTCCCCAACTTGGGCCCAAGTAAAAAGGGGTACCCAACTTGGGCCCAAGTACATTACCCCGCAATTGGGAACCCAAGTTAAAACTATAGTTAGAAACTATAGTTAGAATTATAGTTAGAACCCAACTATCGTTTTTTTGTAAACTCCTTCAGATATTCCGCTTGGGAGCTCTATCGGGCACAGCCGGAGCGTCATTCGGAGGCTGCCCGGCAGTTTGCGTCATGTCTGGTCGGTCATAAGCTAATGATTAGTGTCAATCTACGCAGATACTGTTGGCATTCCCTTTTCTGTGTAAATGTTATAGAGAAAAAAAACTAGACTGACTTCCACAAACATCTATTGCAAACATCTATTGTAAGGTATTCCAGTAATCTGCATTCTTCTCTCTGGCTGTCTCATCATCGGAGTTCCCTACGTGGTTGAGGAACTGCAGGAAATGCAGAGAATGCACTATTGGACGGACTCGAGCATTTGAATAGTTGTTGTACAATAAAGACTTTTTTCCAATAAGAATATCTTTGATGAGCTAGATTGTTTATTTATTTGTTATCAGAAAATGAGTAATAACAATTACGTTATTGCTTCCCTTACTTCCTATCAGCGATCTTTGAAACTCATCCCAACCCCAAAAACGGTTCTATTTCTGCTAGACTCATAACATCAGCCCAACCTCGCTGCAGCCTAAAAATAAATGTCACTTGCAAAATCGATTCCTAATTTCAATTTATGTGCTTGTTTTGCGATTCTAACTTTCCATCAGATTTCTGTCTTTCCCATCACTCGCAGAGCTGTATTCCGCACACAAGCGTGGGTATGTTTTTGCCTCTTTTTTTTTGGTGAGAGAAAGCAAGAGATCAGGAGAGATCTATAGAGTCAGACAAATTTCTGTCCCCTTCTCTATCCGGCGAGAGAGCATGAGAATGAGAGAGAGTCCCAGTCTCCCAGCTCACATATGTATTGTTTTGCGCGTTCGCATGTGCCTTTTCTACATGCTTTTCCACTTTTTTCCGCGTGATTTTTGACCTACGAGCAACTCCAAAACCGCCCTCAAGACTCTATCTCACGTTACTGTGTTCAGAAATACCACGCGCGGGCTTGTTATTTCCGGGTATTGAGGGTCGGCCGCGCCAATTTTCCGGTCCTGTGCCGGTTCCGGTTTTCGCTGGAGGCGGCAGCGGATCAGATATCGGATTGTCGAGCGGCTTTTTAGGCCCAAAAAGCTCGTGGTTTCGCGGCTACAAAAGAGTGTCTATTTCAGGGCTTATGAGTCTTGTGATAACGTCAATCTGCCCCCCTACCAGACATGACGTCTGACTCTCTCGTTTTCGCCTGCTCTCTCGCTTTCTCTGACCAGAGATAGATAGTATTGCCTCAAAGCTCATCGGAAGGGGGAGATGAAGCTAAATATGGCTTCTCAACATTTGGATTAATCCACATGAGCGAAAGAGAATCACGCGCATGCGTAACAACGCAGAGCCGGCTGCAATAATGACCGGACTCTCCCCTTTTCCCGTGCTCTCTCGCTTCTCTGACGGGAGAGAGATCAGGCAGAATGGAGAGACGAGACACCGGTTGCTCATAAAGATAGTGTCTGGGGATGCGGTCTTCGCTCTACACACCACATTGTTTTCCGTTACGTACCAGAGATTAGAATCAAGAATCATGCATTGACCATACTCTATTATTTTACTTCACAGAATCTCCTGATTCATCGAATTGATTCTCACGACTAGACCAATATTATGTCACTTTCAATGATCTATCGCCGGTCAGAGCGAGAGATTATGGGAACTGAGGAGACATTGAATATAGACGCAAGACGTGAGAGTCATCTCGCATTCAATAATAGAATCCCTCCATCAGGAAATTGCTTCTAGTGTCGATGATCCCTCTGTGAAGCTATGGAATGGAGAAAACTATGAGGATATCTAGAAATTTCTGGATGATTATTTTGCTTCTCTTCATTTCGCACACTCTCGCCTCTCTGACCGGTGAGAGAGCACGTAAAATGAAGAGACGGTTACCCGTATTTCGAACTCTAGCTGCCACGATGACGATTTCGTCTCGTTCTTTTGCATGCTATCTAGTAGTTCAGGACGGATAGAGAGAGAGAGAGAGAGAGAGAGAGAGAGAGAGAGAGAGAGAGAGAGAGAAGTGAATGAAGAGACAGCTTATACTATCCCCTAACTTTACATTATTCCTATTGACTGATGATGAGCCGAACGGCTCGAAACGTCTCAATCTGATGATAAATCCATCTGTCATCTACCCTTCTTTCCCTCTTGTCCTCTCCATGCTACACTAAGAAGACTACAGCTTATACGTGATGACTTCCAGCTTCCCTATTAATACCACCATCCCCCGTGACATTCAGTGCATTATGGCGTGAAGTTCGCGAAATAATGATTCCCCGAAGGATGATAATGATAACGAAGAGGAAGTGAGAACTAAGGGACGCCCACACCGTTCACAATAAAATAAAATTTTTAATTCTCTAATTCAAATTACACCCCACACCAGACGGGCAAAGATCAAAGATGACTGGGAAGTCGGAAATACAACAACAGGTGGAAAGCAGTGCTGTCAGAATGAAAAATGTGCACCTTCATTCCCCATACTCCATCGCTGGTCGGAATTACGAGATCGGAATGAGAGAAAAAACGGATTCTACACCTTGACCATCCTAGTAGGGAAATATTATTTGCGCGCCCCTTCCCACGCTCCGTCGAACCATCCCCAGACTACGGTAGCTCACCTGTTGGTCCGGGGCCGTAGATCGATGGCGGAGCCGGCATCTCCAAAGCCGGAGCCGGGACCGGCGTTGAGCATCTCCTGCGGGATCAGCCGGAGCTGCGTGACGCGATGGTGGAGGACGCGCGGCGACGGCGTGAAAGCCGCGCGCTTCGGTGAGGCATCCCTGCCGCGCACGTTGTACATGCTGCCGTCGCTGTGCGATTTCGACGGAATCTCGATGGAGAACTGCGCGGCAACGCGCTCCGAGGCTCCGCCCCCTTTTCTCTGCTTCTGCCTTGATATCGTCGAGGTTTGTGCTGGCTTCTTCTGGGGGCTGGAGGCGAGAGGGCGGACGGAGGGGAGACCGAAGGGCGGGAGGAGCGAGGGAAGCACGCGATTTGCGTCTCTCAATTGGGCCTTGTCTCTCGCCGGTTAGAGCGGGCGAGAGAGCGTGCGGATTGGAGAGAGCGCAGAGGACGTGCCCTTCCGAATGCCGTTTCCGCGAAATGGTCTTCAGCGTCTCTCAAAATGACGTGCTCTCTCGCCGGTCAGAGCGGGCGAGAGAGCACGGGAAATGGAGAGAGAGCCAGACAGTTTCCGGTAGATGTTGTCGATGAGGTCGTCGATGGAATGGAGAAGCGAACGAGGAACGGTTACGAGCTCCCCCTCCACAACTTCCGACTGAGAGCTGGGAGCAATGATGTGGACAATTTTGTGCTCGAAGCTCAATGTTTTTTAGGCTATTTCTGGAAAATGACACATGCATGTCATGAGACCTATTTTGGGCACTTCCTATGAATGTCCATGGACCGGTCAGTTTTGTCAAGTATAGTTTCGTCCAAAATAGTAAACTTCACAACTGTATAAACAGTCATTGCAAGTCAGCACATTCATCCTAATGCTCTTGTTTTCAAAGACTACGGAAAATAGAGAACTTGGTATTTCAAGACCATTTGCTCTTGGGCAGACCCATTACCCCTGTGGAAATGCATCCAAGAGGCAGGAAAACTAAAGTGCGAAGATTCAGTGTCTCCAAGCCCGTGTATGACTCACGGATCTCTGACGGGGTGATGAATCCGTCTCTTCATTCGTCCTGCTCTCTCATCGTCAGAGTCGCGAGAGAGAGAAAGAGAGAGAGAGAGAGAGAGAGAGAGAGAGAGAGCGACGAGGAATGAAGAGACGGATTCATCATGCCCTAATATGAGGGCTTCGCTTCTACGTCTACAAATATCACGGAATGAGCTAACATTTATCCAAGTTCGAAGTCCAAATTCTTTACGAAAATTCTTTACGAAAAGCAGTCGACCATTCCGGTGGGCCCTACCTAGCGTACTCTCGCGACTGTAAAATCGCTGGATGTGGTTGCACTTTGGGGCTTTCCTTGTCTAATATTCGAGAGCTACTATCTCCCCCCGGACTGAATTGACCCATAATCACTGGCCTAGCAGTGATCTCCCGCAGGATGATTAACGGGCCTTGATTAACGGGATGACCTTTACCTTTTTTTAACCTTTACTATCTCGTTAATCTCTTACTGTTCTCAGAATCTCCCTTTTTTCTATCAAAGTCATTTTATCAAAGCGAGAGAGCAGGATAAATTAGGAGAGTCAGACCGATGTATTCACTGAATTCCCGGACCTTTGGACCTTAGTTTTTGCTTTAGTTTAGGCTACCTTTAGGTTTAGGCGTTTAGGTTTTTACCTTAGTTTAGGCTTTGGTGATTTTGCCACCTTTGCTGATATCTGGAAGACAATACAGGGCAAGAGAGCAGCGTAAATGAGGAGAGTCCTCGGGCCTTTGCGAATCTACACACGGATCCTACGTGGTAATGTGATCGTCTCGTCCACACACGCTTAGCCTCCCCCCCCCCCGTCTCCCTTTGTCTCTTCTCTTCTTCTATTATTCCAAGGCCCACGAAAATGCAATGAGATTCCAGGCACAGGCAAGCCAGCGCCAAAAACAAACGTCAAGGGGATTCTGGCGCCCCGCCGAAAAGCATGGTATTTTCCAAGAGTAACCACGGATTAATAAGGACTTTTACATGAAATGTTTTGTGTGTTTTGGCACGTATTCAGCCAAAAGTACGAGAAAATGGCGAAGGACCGGGTTTTGGCAGGACCGCAAAATAGAAAGAACCGGCAAGCGGAATTCCGGAAACGCGTCAAAACCCAGAGGAATGTGTGTCAAGAAGTGAAACTGAGGAATTTCAGTAAAATTCAAGGTAAGAAAAATTATCAGATCAGACTGGGAAATTGAAGCAGAATAAAGAGAGTGAATTCTGAACAAAACGAGCTTCAATTCATTGTATACGAAGAAATGTGGTTGGGACTGCGCAAAATTAGAGGAAAATTGAGAGTGAGACCAGTACAAAAATAAGGAATTGCGTCACAGCTTGTGAGCGTTGAGAGACGTATTAGAGTACGGTCTCGAATATATTCGAACAATCTGAGGAAAGGTCCTCTCAAGCTCCCATGCCCTATCATCTGATGGAATTTGCAAAATATTATGGTCAAGAGCCTGATCTCAGAATATCCAAATCAAATTCACTGATCAACTGCACTAATGTAACACGTGTATTTCGATGAATATAGGTAAAAAAATTATATTCTAACTCCGTCAACGCAGTCCAAAAAATCACTTGCAAAGTTTCAGAAGCTCTAAATACAATTGAGCTCAGGAAACTAAACAATGAACATAATTACTGAAGAGAGAAACGTGATGAGAAACCGCGCGGCGCGTGAAAAGTTGCTGTGTAATTGCCTCTCTGGAGAGAGCGCGCGAGACTGGAAGAGAGAAGGCAATTGTAATTATCACTGCTCTCCTCGTTACCCACACTCTCTCACCGGTCAGAGACAGCGAGAGATCGCGCGAAATGAAGAGACCGTCTCATTCTAGATGGCACCTCTTCACGTGTTTATTGTGATCGTAAACCGGAAAGTGCGGAACGAAAAAATGAGATGATTCAAGGATCAGCTAGTGGAACCGGGAAATTGTCGCGAGCAGTTCCTGTTTTGTTTTCGGATCTCGGTGATCGATCGGTTTCGGTTATCCCGCATTCCCGTCAAATGCGGTACTACCGGTTCTTGCTTTCTCTAGACTCTCTCTCTCGCGCGCGCGCTATTTCTTGTCTGTAACCGTCTGGCGCGAGGGATTTCGGTACTGCCGATACCGAACGTGCAACCCTAGTACCGTGTCACGTGGACGATTTTCCGGAAATTTGATGCGAACAGATGACCCTAGGTCGGATAGAACATGCGAAATATAATTGAGAACTAAAAAAAGCCATCAGATGCCATCAGATCTTGATTCTAAAAAAACTGATTTAATTTTTTTTTTAATCAGATAAGTTTCACCCCAAATGTGCAGCCATCAATTGAAAAAAAGTTATTGTGAACGAAAAAAAATCGGATCTCTAGGAGAATACTAGACACATTTGAAGTCAATCAGCGAGTTATAATAACTACTGTGCGATTACAATCAGCTGCAATGCAAGAATACGATAGGCCAGAACAAGAAAACAGCGAGCACATTGCAGAAAAATAGGAAACGCCTGGCTCCCCTATTTGTCTACAGTATCTATATGGTCCAGTAGCTGGGTTCAAGATACGATCTCTTCATTACGCGCACTATCTCAGCGGCCAGAGAGTGGTTAGAGAGCATGCTAAATGAGGAGAGCAATTCTTTCTCTGCTCACGGTAGAAGAAAGAGTGATGTTGTGACAGAACGGTCAGAACAGAGGAGAGGGGGAGGTAAGACAATACGGGATTGCCTGTTTTTGAGCTGAGAGCGACCACGGGATTCTTAGGAATTGTACGGATAGGACATCGATGGTCTTCAATCTCTGAATATTCGTCATCTCACAAATGGCTATTTTCTCGTTGTTTTCCCTATGCAAATACAGTAAATCGCAAGCGTGCTCTGAATTCATTGCGAATCTACGCAAAATGCGCAACGGGAACGGAACAGAAGAAGCCACTAAGCCCGGTGCGAAATTGCATGGAATTCAAGACGGAGCCACAAATGAACAGCAAGAGAGAAGAAGTGAGCGGTCTCTCCACTTGACGTGCTCTCTCGCCAGTCAGACAGAGCGAGAGAGCACTCGAAATCGAGAGAGTCGGACCAAATGAGGAAAATGGAAACGACGAAAGGAGAATGGATGCCAAATAGCGGCCGGGCCGCAATAAATAAACGATGACTGTTTTGTGGCCGGTGTCTCTCCGGTTCGAGTGATCTCTACGAGGTCAGAGTGAGCGAGAGAGCAGGCGAAAGGAGGAGAGCGCAGAGAGGGCAGAGAGAGGTTTCTAGACGCCTAAGTGGCTTGTGAGGGAAACCTGGAAGTACGCCGCCCGGGTTTTGTTTCCCGGACCTTCTTGGTTTGTTAGTTGTGCAAAAATCAGTCCCGATTAACTCAATCAAAATATGAATGATAAAGTTCGGAAATAGAGATACTACACACGAAATGAAGCGAAATCTAATAAAGTTTCGAATAATCAACGAGTTATCGAGAAAGCGCAAGCAGTGAAAGGATTGTATCCTCGAGAATTGTGGTCTACCGCACTACTGCCAATATCCAGGAATGGCTCTCTCTCTGGATATAACAATCAGAAATCGTATTTAGCACACGCTATCGCCATCATGACCGGTAAGAAAGCATACAATTTGATGACCAATATTACGAACTCTAACAATCAAGAGCAGTGTTGAGACATGGGAGCGAAATGATGGCGTAATACCGAATACAGATAAATATGGGTAATGACCTCTTTATTTCGAACAGCAGCGCTGACAAGAAATATGCTGTATTATGAGTCACCAATCGAACATTAACAATCAAGCGCAGCGTTGAGATATGGGTGCAAACTGATGGTATAAGCCCGAAATATTACTAGCTCAAAAAAGTAAAGCCTCGCGCAGTCTCAATCTCGACTTTGCTGTCTGAAAGCGGCTAAAAATTTGCAGTCGGAAAGACTCGAGGGAAGGGAAGGTACTGGGATGATCTCGGGGAGGGGAGAAAGAGGAATCTTTCACGGTCGTGTGAGAAAAACGACAGAGATGCCTCTTTCAAGGGGGCTAGAGACGACGAGAGAGTATGGGAAAGCGAGAGAGTGCAGATACGTCCCGCATTTATGAATATTCTAATATGATTATCCGAGCGCGCTCTCTCAGTTTGGCGTGCTCTCTCGCCGGTCTCTCACTGTCTGCGCACTCCGCCTTTCGTGCGCTCTCTAGTCCGGTCTCGTCTCGTCGCAAATCGTGGAACTGAGTTAGCTTCTGAGTGCCGGAGGCGATATAAGGCTGGCTGGACAAGACCAGACTCTCCTCCTTTCACGTACTCTCTCGCCTCGCTGACAGGTTTGAGAGAGTACGAAATGAAGAAACAACAATTTCTGCACAAGCAATCTATGAGATAAGGCAGCACAGGTGCTTGAAAGAGAAAGGACAAATAACAAGAGAAATTACATATTACAGAAAGGATAGAGCTAGTGCGGCGGTAGATTGGAGATTACGGTTAATTTGATTCTTGAACTTATTCACTCCGCTTTTTGTAGTTGAAAAACGCAAGAGTCAATGGAGCAAAGATAAAGGATATTGGAATATGTTTCAGAGATAGGATGAGAGCATACGAAAATATCATTTCTAGTTGCATTACGTTTTTGGATCTCAGAACTATTAGATACAATCCTACGCTCAAACAAATTCAAAATTATCATCAAGAAAGCTATCATTATCAATGTTCTCATCCCATTTCAGAAGGAGGTAAGTAAAATCAGAGAACGCAATACCTTGAGACGTCCATAAAATGTGAATCACCGGGAATCTAGGCTCAATGCTCGGGCGATAATGCCCATCAAATAGGGCTTCTTGATATTGGAACCGATGCACTTATCTCTCGAAGGCCAAAGAAACGAAATAACAGGGAAATTGAGGAGAACCACCTTCGCTTGATAATGTCAGGATGAATAATTCGTCCCTTCATTCCTCGTGCACTCTTAGTGGTTAGAGTTACGAGAGAGTGTGCGAAATGAAGAGACGAAGTCATCTTCATAACAACCACCCTCACTTGATACGCGCAACAGCTTTTAAGCGACAAACAATTATCGAGGCTCGACATGTAATCCTGTTTGTAAGAAGAGAAGGAAATGTAGGCGATATGAGGTTTCAGAACGGGGAAAGTAAAGCAGATGCTACACTACACCTATCTTTCGCTGACGGCATCACAGTTTGCGCTGATTTCACTATTCAAATCCTTCTTGTTTTTAAAAAAATAGAGAAGAGTAACGAAAATACGTGGAATCGATCTCAACCCGATAACAGACTTGTAAAGAGACGCAAGGTGGATTCTCAAAGTCTAGCGCGACCAAGAATTAGTGAGGAAAGTGGTGGAAAACGGCTGTCCGCCTGACTGATTTTGAGTCGGCCGGCCGAATTCGGTTATCCGGCGCGCCAGGTGGGAAAGCCGGAGAGCCGGGAGCACTTTCCGGTTGGCCGGAGAATAGATACCGGACGCCCAAGAGATCAAAGTGAGCGTGGGCAAATGGGGGCAGAATTAGGTTTGACGACGGGAAATTCTTAATGAGACGATTGCTAAGCACGTTTCGGAACACAGATAACAAGAGTTTAAAAGAATACTTGCTAAAGAGACCCGTGCTACAGAATGCAACAAATTCTAAGAAACAAGTGCAAAGCTGAAAATCGTAGAAGCAAAACGTTAAAATGACCCAACCGGGAATGCTTCGCTGTAGGTCACAGGCGCTTATTAGGTGGAACATGACCGCTACAATTGGAAGTAAATCAATCGAGCATCTTGCAATCTAGAGAATAGAGAATGTCACTGCCCAATGAAATGACCCTACCGGGAATGCAGCTCTCCCCCTTAAAAGGTGTAGGTCACAGTGGAGGTGGGTCTACTCCCACCTCCCCCCACGTCGTCTTTCGACGTCACCGCTGCACGACTTCTAATGCGTTTTTGCTCTCCGAGGCGTCGATTGGAGACACGAAGAAGCGAGTTTCTCATTTGAATTTGCGCTGTGCGCGCGCGTTCTAAAGTAGAGCTCGAGAAATGAGCCGACGTCTCTTCATTCCTCACACTCTCTCACCGGTCAGAGAAGCGAGAGAGTGTGTGAAATGAAGAGACGGCGGTATCATTTCTCGAGCTCTATTCTGAAGTGAGAAGACGTAATGTCGTCGTTGGGACACTTAGATGAGGGAGAATTCCCACGACGATGAGTCGTCATTCGCCTTCCGATTAGGGCTGTCAGGGTAAAGAATCCGTCTCTTCATTCTCGCACTCTCTCACCGGTCGGAGTGGCGAGAAACCACGCGGAATGAAGAGACAGATTCTTCACCCTGACAGCCCTACTTCCGATTAGTAAATTTCGAAATACAGGTAACCGTCTAGGTCTATCTCGCAGATGTGACTGAGGGAGAACGCAACGAGAAGCATATTAAAATTTGATGCGAAAAATCGCACATTCGGATACGTCTACGTCTATTATTATCCGTGTCTTAGCACATCATCATTGACTATCCAACAGAATATTATGTCCAGGGCCAGAATCAAAAATCATAGCCAACAGCAGCGAAATTCGAAACAACTCCCCGGGGCGTCAAATGAAGCCTCAATCGTACTTTTAAAAGAATACTTGCTAAAGAGATGATTACCAGAGCTACAGAAAGCAACAAATTCTATGAAACTACAGGTCTAGAAACTATCGGCCTAGTTACTCGTCAATCCGAGTTCTGATTCGGAAAAACTAACGCACAAGTCTGATGGGAACTGACTGAGGAATGTAATGCACTCACTGGCAGTAATTGAATATTGGCACATCATATGCGAAGAATGAGGAATAATTGAGTTTTCAGGCGCGAGCCATAGAACGACGAGTACTGAATCAAGTGTAATCTAGATCACGCGAAATGAAGTTTTTTTAAACTCTTCATCTTGTAATTTCTCAAATTCCGCCTCTTGCCCGCAAAGAATGGATAATTGCTGCAGACTCCGGGGTTCTGTCACAAAAAAGGACATGAAGAGGAAACGGCCACCGGCATGTGCCGTAATTGAGACTAGCAAACCAGCATTTCTTCTCAACTTGCCTAAAATGACGAGAGAAAAAACGGAGGCAAAGCGCGCAGAAATAGGCTGAAAATGCCACCAGCAGAAGAGGTTCTGGGCGCTTTTTCAGGCGTCGCGAGCCAAAATTAACGAGGAAACTGCCAAAAGCAGACGCCTTTCTGCGTCAATGCGGGCTATTTTGGCGAGCGTGCTGTTTAGCGATGGGCGGAATTGCTCGACTCGAATATCCTTTTGCCAATGTTGCAAGGACGAATTAAATGTGGTCTTGGTGGACCGGGTTAGATACTGGGGAGAGTTAAAGCGAAATGAGGAGGGGGCTGGGCAAATATTAATTATGTGGCGGCCAGAAAGTGGGGATAATGATGGCATCTCGTGCTTGCAGGCATGTGGCAAGATGGCTTGAAGTTTTGACCGCGTGAAATTGTAATTGAATCAAGCAGCAAGGAAATTTAGAAAGACTCAGTGTAAGTTGCAATCAGTAAGGCCTCGACAACCCCCATGCAACCAGGAGTTTTTCTTTGCACTGCCTCCCCAAAGGCTTATGAATTATTCAAATAGCCGATCAGATTGCATTCTTGTAACCGCAGAAAACCAATACGCTGTTGGGATTTAGAATCCCTCTGTTCATTACTAGTGATCTCAAACTGGTCAGAGAAGCGAGAGAGTGTGCGAAATGAATAGAATCTTTGTCTATTCTTGCAGCCATCGATAAGGGTGGTTTCGCATTTCGGCCGCTGTCGGCTACCGTAGGATCTTTTTGCGCCGCACGATTTATTCATGGTGGTCTTTGGTGGCTTACAATTAGAGTTCTCTTATTGGAAAATGATTTTCCAATCACACTAATGGATTTCCAATAGTCTCCTCATTCTGCACACTCTCTCGTCGCGAGAGCAGTCTAATCCCCTTGTCCGGCATATCGGAAATCCGGAAAATTTTCCAATAAGAGAACTCTACTTACAATCTATCTAAACGGTTTCAAAATTTCTATATCTCGAGCAAAATTGTGCTCGGAACGTAGTGTAATGGTTCTGGAACTGTCTGAGAGAACACTCGGAGAAGCTTGCTTCATTGTCAACTCGTTTCACAGAGTTACAAGTCGCCTACAGCGGAACTTCTTCGGTTGTTTTTGGCCCAGACAACAACCGCTCCGAATGTGGAGCTAGTGGGGAATGAGAATGGTAGGGAAGGAATACTCTGCGAGAAAAGGCTGGGCCAAAAATCGAAGAAGTGCCCCTACAGCAACATCAATAATGCTCACCCGATCGATATCCGCCTCATCAGATCCGTGTGGTCGATCAGTCCCGTGATCATGCCTGCAAATTTGTCTTCACCTGAATAAATATCATCACAAACCACCAG
This sequence comes from Pristionchus arcanus, assembly GCA_900490705.1. Taxonomy (NCBI): domain Eukaryota; kingdom Metazoa; phylum Nematoda; class Chromadorea; order Rhabditida; family Neodiplogasteridae; genus Pristionchus; species Pristionchus arcanus. The sequence continues at coordinate 98,924 of LS486586.1, forward strand.
CACATAGCAATTTTCTGCCAGTATTTTATTTCAAAAGCTCATCCGTATTCCACTTCAAGTTTTTAATGATATTGTGTGTTGTCCGTATCAAAAGGCGGGAGGGAAATCAGCACTTTTTGCTGACGTTTTCGCAAAGAATGGAAAACCGTAGTTGTGCACGACTTATATTTTAACTGTGAATGGTCCTGACCGGACGAGAGTCGAGGCAGCGGCGGGGACAGTGGTGAGGGGGGAGTAGAGGTGGTAGGGGTGTCCGTCGAGACCTGCAGATGGTTGATCTTTGATCTTTGGACTTTAGTATTTTTCGGCTCTACTTTGCTAGTACAATTGACTTCGTTCTCGGTACTCATCGAAAGTGTGAAACACAATCGAAAATGCTTGATGAATCAAATATATTTATTTCAATTGTTTGCTGTTCATACGCAAATCACGTTGTTTGTCGGGACTAGACCCTGTGACTTCCAATGTCAAGCGATGACAAACTATCACATAAATGCTATATTTGCCAATGAATAAATCCATTCGTTACTTCAATAGTCGGCAAAGGGAAGTATGATAGGAGTAATTCAACCCTTCTTTAGGCTATATTGCCTCGTGATTGCCAATACTGCTATCAGCTATATTCACTAATCTCCCTGAAACCTCGCTAAAGACAAAGAAATCCGTTACCTCGATGGTCGGCAGAGGAAAGTACGCATCATTCTGCGCTGATCTCGGTCGAATCTCGAGGCCGGGACTCCGCGGGGACAGCAGAGGAGGTTGCTCGGAGTGACGACGGACTTGCTACATTGTTTTATTTATTTTTTGTATTTTTTTTAAATAGAGGATAAAATATCAATTGATTCATTTCCAATGCGTACTTAAAGTAGAGATGAAACTCATCCGAACTGTGGAACTTTTTTATGAAGTGTGTAAGTTATGGTGATAAATGAGGTTGTAAATGAATGATTATTTACGTTTGAACCCTTGATCAGTTGACGAGGTTATTGTGCAAATAATAAAAATATTTTAATAATATTAATTAATTAATTAATTTAATTAATTAATTAATTACGTGGGGATCCTTGATCAGCGAACAGCTGCTGACCAGGCGGAGGCACGATGAGGAGGGAATGGTGCTGCAATTTTATAATTTAATTGTTATTATTTTGCAAAAAAAAATTATCTACGAACGATAGGATAGCATGAGAAGCAGGACGAGGCTATGTTTCAGTTATAATGAATTATAAATACAAGTGTTTCGTTAAAAAAAAGAAAAAAATAGGGTGAAAACTGGTAAATTAACGAATGAATGAAATTGAAAGACACAGAAGCAGTAGTGAACCGAGAGTACAATTAATTATTAACCGACGGCTCGGAAACTTCTAATTGAGTGCGTTTACAAGTGAACCGTTAAAGAAACATGAAAAGTTCCGGATACACGCGCACTCAATTGCTATTTCGACACAAAACAACGGCAGGAGAAGAAGGACGTGACTAAGTGGATGCAACTCTGAGTACAATTAAATATGCTTCCCCTTTTCGCCTGCGAAATCTCCCCTCATTGATGCCAGGAAGTCATGAAATATGCGGCCTGGTGAAATTTACGCGACCAAAATAGCGGCAATACTGGAAGTGTCAATCGCGCGAGATTTTTTCTTTCTAACTCTCAACATATCATGGGAAACGCAGCCATCGGACCATCGCGCAAATTTCACATGTCGAAATGTTCAAACGAAAATAACCAACGACTGGAAGTGACTGACTATTGCAGAAAACGCGTATCCAAATGGCGAAATATTCGAGCAAGTGAAAAATAGCCCTACCACTCTCTCCATTTTGCGTGTTCTCGCGCGGTTTCTTACTGAGCAGCGTCGGATATAACTGCGAAATCAAATGAACTCCACACGCGCCAGCTCTTCATCATAACAACGCGCGTGTATTCCCGGGAGGCATTGGGCGGAGAGAGAAGACTCTCTTCAATTCAGTGATCTATAGGAGGTCAGAGAGACGAGAGAGCGTGCGAAATGGAGAGAGTGCAATGGCCCTCCCCCGCGTTGCGGCGCGCGCAAATTCTCACACACAATACGAAGATCAGAGATCTGGGTTCGCACTTCAGTTTCAAGGCCAGAAATGCTAAAAACTGTCAGACTTCTCTGCTTCCCTATCATTCTCATCCTTTCCGCCTCCAAATTCAGAGATGTGAGTCAAAATAACAGATAAGTTCAAATTTGGATAAGAAATTAGTGGTTTCTTAGCCAATAACCAGGCCTAATGAACAAAGAACTACGCATTCGACGGAATAACAAGGAGCAAGAACCGAAGAATGTAATCATCATTAAAACGAGTGGTAATCCGCCCCCGGAGCTCAGGAAGTAATGCCAAAGGGATCGAAAGGAAGAAGGAGAGCAGTAGGAAATGAAAGGGAGATGGCGGATGAGAATTCTGCCGTCTGACTCTCTCCGTTTCCCGCACTCTCTCGTCCTGTCTGACCGGCGAGAGAGCAGGCGAAATGGAGAGACGAGGGACCATCGAATGGGAAGAGCAAAAGCAATGGCCGTATATCCCATAAGACCACCACAGGCAGAATTAATTCTGTGACGGCCAAACTACGTCCAGGGTGCTTGCCGGAATTAATATTTGAACAGTCATACGATTTGCGTTTTCGGAGAAGTAACGCGGTTAACTGTCAGATAGTGTTATCAAAATTTGTGTTAAAACAAATCAAAGATTGGGAAAACACATTTGGGATAAGATGAGTTGTTGCAGAATCGAATTTGCGAAAATGTGCAAGAAATTCTCATGGTATTCATCGGAAAGTGGAGCTATAAACGATAGCAAGCAGAGCTGGAAATAAATTGAGCGAAATGAGGACTACTGTAGTGCTGAGGATAGCTATTCTGGCGTGGTGAGTGCAATTATTTTCCTCGATTTTCGAAATTTTCAGTTTGGCAACGGTTTATGCACAAGATGCTGCGAAACTCGAAGACGATGCCGATAAAGTTGAGCCGGAAGGTGAATACAGCGTAATCGGAGTGGATAAAAACAGAAAAATATGGCAAATAATCAAATTGAAGAACCTAATGAGAAGACAAATGAGGAGGAGCAAGTGGAGAGGCCGAAAAGCTGGCTCGGTTAGTTTTTTAAGGCTATCGACTGAGTTCTCGATGTGAGGTGGCGGGTCGCTGTTACCCGATCACATTTTCGAAACTCCCAAGTCACCATTTTTCGTTTGAGTTCTGATCGATTGGCTGCGTTCCAAGTGACCCTGAAACGCAGGCAACGAGTGAGAGAGCTTGCGGAATGAGGAGAGCACCTCTCTCTTTCCTCACGTTGCATAATCGCCCGCGCGGTTCGTAGGACGCCTTCTTTAACGCAATGAAAACTGTCTATTAATGATGCTTCAGGAGAGGAAATGATTGAACATTTGGAAGAAATGGCGAAAGAGAGAAAGAAGAATGCAACTCTTTTTTCGAATAAGAATGAGACGGGCTCAACCAATGGTCAGTCAGATTCAGGGAATGTTGGCAATTTATTCGCCATTTAGAGTCTGAAACGGTCGAAAATTCGACTGGGCGGTCCCTAAATTTGGAGGAGAAGAGTGTTACGGTTCAAAACTCGAATTCTAATGAAACAGTCACGTACAACGAGGCTATTTCAAACGGCACTGTCAATGGTGAGTCGCAATCAATGAATATTTGCATTAAAAATAATAATTTAGAGACTGAATCAGTCGAAAACACGTATGAAACGATTCCTCCGTGGAGTGTAACTGAACAAGTCACGGAAGAGAGTTCTGAATCAAACGTAAATATTAATGGTCGGTCTCATTTAATGAATAATTTCAATTTATTCAAAATTTAGGGACTAATTCAGTCGAAAATTCGACTGGACTGATCATAAATGTAAACGATAATGAGAATGGAACGGCTATAATTTCGAATATGAATGAAACAGTTACAGATGGCAACTCGGAATCAAACGGAAATTTTAATGGTATGATTGATTCAATTCAATTTGTAATTATTTATAAATATAGGCACTGAATCAGTCCAAAACACGACGGAACAGTCTACCACATTGGTTGTAACGATTCCTATGCCGAATGTGACTGAAAGAACCACGGATGAGAGCTCGGAATCAAGCGGAAATCTTAATGGTAGGATTGATTCAATGAAATTTGCAATTTTTTATATTTAGGATCTGAATCAGTCCAAAACATGACGGAACAGTCAACCACATTATTTGAAGCGCATGTAACGATTCCTATGGCGAATGTGACTGAAAGAACCACGGATGAGAGCTCGGAATCAAGCGGAGATCTTAATGGTCGGTCTCATTCAATGAATTTTTTCAGTCGCCTTCACATTTAGGGACTGATTCAGTCCAAAATACGACTGAATATTCAATCAAATTGCCCGATAACAATGTAACGAATCCGATTTCGAATAAGATCGAAACAGTCGAGGAAGACGAGGAATGTACAGCTTTTGAGAGCCTTTTTGGTAAGTTTTAATTTAAATAAACTTTACAACCGATTTTAAATCAAAACTGAACAGTTGGTTTTTCAGGAATTGAATATTGCCAACATTTGGAGGAGATGCAGAAAATACTGGAAGATGAGAATAGGACAAGAAATGATATTTCCAATGGGACTGGCAAGACGGACAATCCTCAGTTAACCACTACCAATAGTCTGTTTGATGCAAAATATTCAATTTGATGTTATTACTTGAGAGATTGAAGATAAGGAATTCACGAAGGAAGATTCCACAAATAACGTGACAAGCCCCAACAAGACGAGCACTGAAACTGACGACGAAACTGATCTGACGGAAAGCACGCAGTCAACCACGGCTACTACTGGTCAGTCTTATACATGGAGCACATATCTATATTTCTGGTTATATTTGAGTAACGGAAGCTTCGCAAACCTCCAACGATACGAGCATTGATATTCCGAATGAGACTGATCCGTCAACGGAAAGCCCTCAGACTACCACGATTACTAATAGTAAGCATTTTACATAGATTGCATAGAATACTGTTACATTTGAGAGATAGAGGTTCTACCAAATACGGTGGAAGAGAAATTTAACGAGACTGAGATTGGTATAGCAAATGAGACTGATCAAGTTGACGATTCTCGGTCAACCACTGTTGCTAATGGTAAGTCTTAAACAAGGAATACGCATACTGCTAAAGATATTTGAGTGATAGAAGCTGCACCATATACGGAGGAGCCCAAAATTTATGAGACGATTATCGATGCTTCTAGTGAGACTGATCAGGTGGAAAACCCTCAGACAACCACTGTTGCTATTGGTCTGTCTTTAACACGTAACATATGAAATAATGGAGCTATAGAAACCGAGGAAGAAATCGAAGAGGAATCCGAGCCCGATGGGGATAATGCGGAGAGTGAATCCGGGAATGAGGCAAAGGAACCTGAGGTGGAGACAACCACCGTTGTTGTAGAACACGAAATACCCGCGGGTAAGATTCGCTTCGTCTATCACTTTGGTTGCCCAGTAGGGTTGGCTAAACGATAACGGGATAACGGGTCCCGTTATCTTTACGTTAGAGAGGTCACACATTACGGAACCCATTAAAGAAGGTGTCCCACGAATGTCTGACTATCTGAGTTATCGTTGTGGGGTGGTGGATCGCTGTTACCCGATAACACTTTCGAAACTCCCAAGTCACCAAATGCATGAATTTCGTTTGAACAGAGTTATGATCAATTGGCTGCGTGCCAAGTGACCCTGAAAAGCAGGCAACGAGCGAGAGAGCGTGCGGAATGAGGAGAGCGCCCCTCTCGTCCCTCACTTTGCATAGTCGCCCGTGCAGTTCGTGGGACGCCTTCTTTAAGCCCCGTATTATCACATTTTTAAAATGATACGATGGTAATTGCATTCCTACTAAAATATTCCGCGCGGCAATCGCTTTGGCTTTCGCGATTTCCGCCTATTTTCACTTGTTTTCCTTAGTTTTTAATGATAAAACTGGATTTCTGGGATGGTTTTACGCTCGTCAAGCATCAAATATATATTTAATACTTTATTTTAAGCGCGGTCATAGTTTAATAGCAATTTCGTTACGCGCGGAACAATAAACAACTTCGCGTAAAAATGTGATACCAACTCTAATGCCCAGCTAGAGGCGTGCATCATCAGAATGGGCATAGACCATAAATCGGGAGACGTAGCAAGGCTATGGTCATCAAGGGATCGATAATTGATCGAATCTACTTTAGTGCCTGTAATTGCTGGGCCGCACTCTGTCACCGAGACACGAGTCGTTGTGAATAAGGAAGGAGTCAAGCAGACGGCTACAGTGATAATCGATGGGAGAGCGTTCCAAATAGTGACGGAAAAGAAGCAAGCTGGAAGCAAGGTATCGTGAGCGAATCGCTACTAGAGTGGGCAATCCGGGTCACCGGCTCTTCATTTCGCACACTCTCTCGCGGCGAGATGGTGTGAAGAATGAAGAGACTGTGACCCGCTTTGCGCAGTCTAATTGCGATTACCCGACTTATGAACTCTGAAGTGATAACAACGTCTAAATTACACAGAAAGCGGTTGCCGCTGAGGTAGAGGAAGGTCACAGCAGAGAAAAGAGAGGTGATAAATTAAATATTTCAATATGTCTGATAGCATTTATGAATGAAATGCTATCAGACGCCGTTTGAACGCGAGCTCCAATACCGCGGATGATAATAGCCCACGACTACTAACACTCAAATATTTTTGGATAAATCATGATAAAATGTTTTCTATGAGACTAATATTTGAACAATTCATTTTGATAAAGAGAAGCAGTAAAGGGAGTTAGAGATTAAATAATCAACTATCAGCACTCAATACAGGGGTGGTATTCTTTCTTCGATTTCGGCAGTGCCGAAATTTTCGGAATGCCGAAAAAATAGAAAAAGCAATCAGGAAAAAATTCGGAGATCGCTTGCATGCGGTTAAACAGAGTAACTTTTGTGACATTACACGTGTTCTCGAAATTAGAATGTCCCGATGTTTGTTTTGTTACAATGAGTTACACCAAGCCAAAAAAAGGATATTCCGAATGATTCTGCCAAAAGTGAGATGCATCTCAAAAGTTTTGTTCATCATTCGCAATGCATGAATAGTTCATCCTTGATCTATGAACTTTGATTTGATTTTTGATTTATCGGAATTTCCGAGAAAAAAATGAGTCACTGTTTCCCACGGCATCCTTGCAAGAAATGCTCAAAAGAGAATCGGCTGGAGCAGAAATGATTCGAAGATGAAGCTCTACTTTATGCTGCTCTTCATTCTGGCATGGTACGATTTTAAAATATATTTTGCGCGTCGCGGTTTGAGAAAAAAATAACTCAATTGGACCTCTCAGCGCAATCATCACATCAGCTGCTAAAACCACAACCAAATCCGCGGCGAATGCCAAATTGGCAAGCAAGAGAGGAAAGGGAGGAAAGCGAAACGGTTTGTAACTGGTCTGAGTAAATCTATACAGTACACGTAACTGGACGGTATTCAGGACTTTCCGATACCAAATGCATAACCATTCAACATGATATGTTCTAGGTACCACTAGGGTTGCACGATCGGTATCGGTAATCCCGCATTCCCGACAACTGCGGTACTACCGGTTCTTGTTTTCTCTAGACTCTCTCACTCCCGCGCGCGCTATTTCTTGTCTCTAACCGTCTGGCGCGAGGGATTTCGGTAATACCGATACCGAACGTGCAACCTTAGGTACCACTACTAAGCCCACACCAAACGATGACGATGCGGAACTTGCGTGGTTTGAAGCCAAATTGGACAAGGCCAAAAACGGAACAGCGGGACAGGGTGATGGAATATACGGCAGAGGCGGTATGTGAATGATGATGTAGAAGTTTCGAAAAGCGTTAATCGACAACTGCATTACACAAATAAATAATGGAGTAGAAGCAACTTTTAAAAAATTCAAACTTTTAATTTCAGGTCTCGATTTTGAAGAAGATGTTGAAGAGTGATCAGGAAATCGATATCCATTTGTTTCCAATTTCGTGAAGGACTTTTGATAAACCAATATTTGATGTTGTATTTATGTATGTTCAAGACACGTTAAAGAAGGTGTCCCACGAATATCTGGCTAACTGAGTTCTCGATGTGAGCTTGTGGTTCGTGGCTACCCGAAAACACTTTCGAAACTCCCATGTTTTCAATTTTCGTTTGAACTGAGATACGTGCATTTGGCTGCGTTCCAAGTGACCTTGCGCGCGCAGGCAACGAGCGAGAGAGCGTGCGAAATGAGGAGAGTGCGCCCTCTCACGCCTCACTTTGCATAGCCGCCCGCGCGATTCGTGGGGCGCCTTCTTTAAAGGGAGAAAACCAGACAACCGAGAGCGTTGGATATGGATCTGGGAGAATAAATGCGTAACACGATGCTTGGAAGAGCTCAATCACCGCTCATTCATACAAAAACGGGCAGACCGACGCAAATAATAAATTACTCAGAGCGTTCGATGATAAATGGAGACTATTCTACGTAATTGAATACTGAATGAGACAGATATTCTACAAAAATAGGCTGGTTCTTTGGTGTAATAGGCAAAAAACATTTCCATTCCCTCGTTATCATTATAATTCCCGAATCCCTCCTCATTCATAGTTTTTTTGCAATGAATGATGTTGGATAATCTTGTTCTGTAACCGGAATCAAACAACCATATGAATCAGGGAACAGTGAGAATTTGGTATATTTTCGAAAATCATGCCATGGCAATTTCACTTGAAAAAAAAATTCTGTCTGACGAATGAACTGCATCGTTTTGACTGTTACTTTTACCAAAAAATTCTATACCCTGGTCAAGTATTGTCTCCAGAGATATCCAAAATATAATTGAGAGACAGTGGGTTTGACAATTGCTCATTCCGGCATGACCGGCTTCTAATCTACGATATTCCGTGCTGCGTACACTCTAGGGTGCTACGTTGCGTGACCCGTAATTGAAATCACTTCGAATTTGCAAATCCCGGCTTCCTCGTGTGCTTTCTAGAGTTCGAAATATGGCTTCTTCTTCTCACACGCTCCCGCTTCTTTGATCGGTCAGAGTTTAAAGAAGGAGAGGCATGAATGCTGGCTCAATTATCATAAGTGAGCGGCGCGCGCCAATTTGCATGCGCCGTCTCTTTATTGCTCTTCTCTCTCGTTGCCTGCACGATCAGGGCCACTTGGAACACAGCCAATCGATCATATCTCAGATCAAACGAAAAATGAACACATGGGAGTTTCGAAAGTGTGATAGGGTTCTCGTACCACATCATCTCACATAGATAACTCAGCTAGCCAAATATTCGTGCCACCCCCCCCCCTTTAATAGAGAGACTCTATTGCTTACAATAATTGATCTCAGAAGTAATATCTTGATTTAGTCTTTTAGTGAACGTTGATTTGAAAGCTAACATTTTTTGCAAAAAATTTCAACGCCGCTCAAACAACCACGTTAGTCATCGAATTTCCCATACAAAAAGCGCTCCGGAAACAGTGAAAATCACTCAACCATGAAGCTCTTCTTCATTTTGGCGCTTTGCCTAGCTATGTAAGTGTTTTTTTCGAAAATATCTTTAGTTTCATTACTTTAAAAATAAAAAAATAAAAACGAATTCAAGAATTTCTGCTGTGAGAAGCCGAACCGAGAAACCTTCTGATAACGACCTTAAAAATACCGACTGGAAGAAAAAAATGGATAAATATGGTGAAAAGGGCGGCAAACTTGGTTACAAGGGTCTCGGTGACGCCCGTGAGTATTTAATGAATTAATATTTTAAATGTTATTTTCTGGACCTAACAATTCCTTATTTGATTTTATAGATGACAAGAATGTGAAGATGAGCTTGATGGGCGAATTCGACCCAAAAGATTTGGAATAACCAAGAGATAAAAGAGAAGAGATGGATAAATAATAAATTGTACCTTCTCTTCTTTGTTAAGCAAGATTATTGAAACAACGATGGGGCACATTGGAAATAAAAAGCGGATGAAAACTTTGAAAGCTAGATACCTCAACGAATCGTATTCAGACTCACAATTGAAAGAATTTTGATAAGAAGACATAACATACATGCTAGCGGGAGAACCAGTGGCAATTCTTGGAGAGGCCCGAATAATATACCCGTCGTTTCTTCGTTTGCCATGCTCTCTCGCTTTCTCTGGCCAGCGACAAAAGTGGCTGAATGGCAGTACGACCGCCCGAGTGTCCGATTTCTCTTCATCCTGTTCGAATTTGCGCCGCGCTTGAGTAGTTGCCCCGTTAGCACTTAGTTGACGATCGAAGAACAATAACCTTTATCATGTCAGACTATCGTCAGATGAGGATGGGTCCGTATGCTTCTATAGGCGCGCTCAACCAGTTGTCGCCAATTGTTCGTCGTAGATCGTCCCGCCAACGTACCTACTTTCGGTTGACCTTGAGGGCGTCTTCCGAAGTGTCTATCCGAAGTAAATCGGGCTTCTGACGAAATATGGCAGTTACGAAAGTGTATTGGGAGTGCTGATGACCCATCATCTCATCTATACCATTTCATCCTTCGGAATCAACATAGAGGTGACAACCAGTACTCCTCGATATCATTCTTTCCCTGTCAGAACCTCACGCTGGTACCCCCATCTTCCTGATATCATTCGCACTGCTCCCAATATCCGAATATTCAAGCGTCGACTTGAAAATCACCCCTTCATTTCGTGGTTGTGTGCCAGGAATGCGATTCGAGAGTCACGAGTTCGACCCCGCCGTCAGATACACCCACACCAAGGGGGTTAAGAATAGAGATGAGAATGGAAGAGCAAAAGGAAGAGAAACCGCGCCGGGCGGCGAGGAATGAGAGGGAAAGGAAGAGGATGGGGAGGGGATTAACTCTTGTGGAAGAGTGAGGGGTCTTGTGGAAGAGTTGACTCGGGGGACGCGCATTTGTAGATTATTTCTGATCGTTTTTCTCGCGGGTTTGTGATGAATATTCAAAAATAACATTCTAAAGTGGTCAGTAGTCAACCTACAATAGGATTTCAAGAGATTTGCCACGTCATGTGTTTTGTGAGCATGATTCCTTCTAAACCTGTGAGGAGCGAATTCTCAGCTTGTTTTTGAGCTTGGCGATAGAGAGAGCATATAGAAACTAAGTATGGTAAGTAAAACACCTCTTCCTGATTATGAAATTCCAATCCCATGAAGATGCTAGTGAATATTACCGGTTAACGACCTTCAAAGAACGTTTGATAGCGAAGTCAGTTACTGTACCGTGCTAATGCCCTGGTTCCAATATGAAATGTATAACTGATCAAGTTGCATGTTTTCCATGATCATAGCTAAATTTTCTTCCATTAGGTAATGATTTTCCCCAAGAAATGTTCGAAATCGACCACGCTGCACTTAGATTTGATCATATCAACTTATTTGAGGCATCAATCTATCGGGCAGATGTTTGCAACTTTTCTCTTTACCACGAAGCGCTAAAACCATCGTGGAATTAGCCAGCTCTCATTTTGTAAACAACTCTTGTGGAAGAGCGCTCACTCTTGTGGAAGAGGGGCCATTCCCTCTCGCTCTTGTGGAAGAGCTCGGCTCACTTTGCATAGATTCGCCACTCTTCCCTCTTCCTTTCCCATCTCTACTTAAGAAATGTTGGAAGTGGTGAAAACCACAAAACCACAGTAAAGAAATCCCCCACCACGTGCGCACAACACGGGCGGTATAGCCTCACGCATAGGTCGACGAAAGGGACAGACTGAACGCTGAATTCGCTTGGGGTGGCAGAGCCCGCCCTAGAGACATCGCTCACATCGCCTTTACATCGCTCATCTCGCCAAACTCACCTAATCCAGGAGAGTCCCCCGCCCTCCTCCAGCTATTCCACCTTATTAATGTAACTTTCGGTTTAGTTGCGCTTCGGGCGTAAATAAATTATTATTATATTGATGTCTATCCCTCTGTAAGACTCTACGAAAGCATCAATACGATCAAGTCCGTTGTATTACTACGTGTATCGAAATTCGAATCCTATTTCGACTATATCAACAGCGAATATTTTCTGCTAATGCATTTTATTTGCAGCAAAGTTCAAAGAACCAATGATTGTCATCAAAAATTGGATATAAAAGGGGACGTCGACAACTGTGCGAACACCATACCATGAAGCTCCTCTTCATTTTGGCGCTCTGCCTTGCAATGTGAGTATTTATTGGAAAATTTATTTATTTGTTTTAAAAGTAAATTATTTAAAAACGAATTTAAGGATTTCTGCTGGGAGAAATCGAACTGAGAAACCTTCTGAAATCGACCTAAAAAATGTCGACTGGAAGAAAAAAATGGAAAAATATAGTGAACCATCCGGAAAAGTTGGTGGCGATGCTCACCGCAAAATCGGTATACGATATTTATTTATTTCTAAAAACTTTTTTTGAATCTAACAAATTTTATAGAATTGAATATGCTGAGAAAAGCCGGATTCGACGCAACCAAGTTAGATACCGGTGATAGTGAAGAATGAATTATGTAACCATTGCAACGTGTCATCTTGATGTGCAATAAAGCGCTAAGTTTCTTGAATCAAGTCGTACAGTAGAAATGAAACACGGAAAGACTTTAGTGAATACAAATAAGAAGGCATGAAAATAACCGACAAAGGCGCCGTTACCACACGTGCTAGCTGGATCGTGTGGCAATACTTGGCGAGGCCCGAATTATGTACCCGATCGTCTCTTCATTTGCCCTGCTCTCTTGCTTACTCTGGCCAGCGGCAAGTATGGATGAAGGGCAGTGAGCGCCAGCGTATCGGATTTCGCTACATCCCGCTCGAATTTGTGCTTTTGAGGAGAAGTAGCGAAGTAGTAACCAATTGCACTTAGTTGACGATCGAAGAACAGGATTTTCGAAATTCAATCGGGATTCGGACAAAAATAGGTTCAGAGAGATCAAAAAAGTGTCAGTGTGCACAGACCACAAGAGAAATGGAAGCACGAATCAAATTGGCATGGACAATAATTTGTATTTAACTTGTTGACAGATATGCTGGTACTTTCAGAATTCGACGATGAATTTAGAATTCTATATTCATCAAGAAAAAAGAATCCTATGTGCACTCCATAGAGGATCAGAGAATAGGAGGATGAATAATTCAGAGAACGGAATGAGGCAAAATAACGAGTGGGAGAATAGAAGGATTGGGCAATGGTCGAGAAAGGAGACCAATACACTGGTCGGTGAGATACAGTGTGAAGATGCGTAATAGGCTCTCAAAAGGAGACAAAGATTAACCAGAAAATGTGCTAATTCATCTCGAACGAACGGAAATTCCACAATAGGGTCATTAGATTGCTTGCTCTATCTTCTATCAAATTTACGAGAAATTCAATACAAATGATAATTCTTACGAATAAATTGAAAATCTGTATCACCAGGTTTCGCAGCGTCTAGGCCCTCGCCCGTAGACAATCAGCAGATGCATTCCGCAGAGCCATGTAGGCGGCATAGATTACGGAGAGTGAGAATAAGGAGGGGCGGTAAGGAATACATTGGTCGAAGATTGGACACAACGAGACATTGCTGGGAAAGAATGACCCAGAGATGGATCCCCTAATGTGGATGCATCGAGCACAGAGCGTTCAGCCGTCTCGCCCTACTCTAGTATAACTCCCAGAATAGCCCTTCAGAGGGAAGGAATCAAGGCAGACAGAGCTTGTTTTACGCGCGCATGACCGGTTTCGCTCTGACGTTAGGCCTCGCCTCCCCCTTTTTAGCCTGCAAAGCCGGGCCCGGGGATGGCAAGAAGCCGTACAGTGGGTTTAGCAGATCGTAGTGGACGAAAAAACGAGTAATTGTAGATTCGCTTCGAACTGTATCGGATTTCATGGCTCTGATTAGCAAATGAACAAAAATGGACATCGAGGGCAATCTAGCAAAGTCAAATTCTCAGAAAACTGAAGCTAAGTAGGCGCGAAAATTCAGTGAGACCGGCGGTAATTCGTGAGATTATCCGTGTCTAAATTCAATAGGCTATAATTCAATAGGTCGCAAAAAGTCAGAAAAGGCATGAACTCAAAGTAACTATTCTAATTCTATTTTGAGCATTCAGAATCATAAATTAGGTAGTATAGGAAAGGGATTTAGCGAAAGTAGCATAATCAGATTTGGATTTTTCTGATACAATCTGATCTCCCAAAGTACAGATAGAAACTCACGAATTAAGTCTAGACACGGAAAAAAGCTGGGAAAACCGCGAAAAACGCAGAAAACGGGCGGTAATTAGGGAAATTGCAGCTGAATGGGCGGTCCCAGAGTCTCGTCATTTCCTATGATCACTAGCAGTCCGACCCTCTCCCCTTCACAGTCTCAAAATAGGAGGTGTATTGTGAAAGCAAGCAGAATGCGTGTGCGAGCTCGTTTGCGAAATGAGTCGGCGCTCTCTCGATTTCGCCTGATCTCTCGCTATCTCTAACCGGCGAGAGAGCGTGCTGAATCGAGAGAGCACAGAGGAACGCAACTGCTTTTTCTGTTCAACAATGACGACTTCTGCTGCACATGGTTCATGTTTTGGCCGAATTCCTAATTTCTTCCTTTCGCACGTTACTTTTCTTTGTGTCCGGTGGGAGTTACGGTATTATTGTTGACGAAGAAGCCACACAACGTAAATATGCGCAAAAGCCCGGATAAATTAGGATAATGAGCCGAGAGATGCGGCGTCTGCGGGGCTAAATAAGGCCGCATGATAGCCTGAGGGCAATTCACACGCGCGCGTCTGGACTCTCTCCATATCGCCTGATCTCTCGCCTGCTCTGACCGACGAGAGAGCGCGGGAAACGGAGAGACGCAAGTTGGCGATACCCGGAAAAGGAGGGAGGAAAAGGCAGTAGTAGGCAGGCAACATTTTGTCTCGTCGAGCGCGCAAGGATAATGAGAAAATTGAGACGGAGAAAAAAGGACGGAGTTAAATGTAGTTGCGAGCAAGTTTCCGTCTCTATCAGAAAAAAATGGGACGAATATCAGGAAAAATTTGGGGGTAAAGAATGACTCGAAAGTGAACAGCGAGCTCACTGAATGTGAGATGGGCACTTGAATAAAAATGAGAATCCCCAGGAAGTAAAAATAGCTACGAAAATATTTACAAGGCAAAAGCTCGTTCAGTTTTGCAGGAAAACAATCAAGAAAGCGAACGTGAACATCATAATTTAAGAAAAAAACGCTGAATGCAAATGATTAACGGCTAACTGCTGCAAATGTGGCGCCGAACAGTAAAAGAAAGGCGTCGAGACGCAATTAGGAATGATTCTCTGTAAAGGCGCGTGTGAGAAATGAGAAGGCTTGCTTCAGATGAAATAATGGTGAGGAGCGCCGGGAATGCAAAAAAGGCATGGGAATCGTCGAAAATTGTGCCTTTTGTCACGAAAAATCAAGAATGTGAGGAATTTCGATGAGATTTTTCCAGGAAAGTCAAGAATAACCGAAGAATCGCGCGATAATTGTGCGGATTCTCCTCGTTACTGCACAAATTTGCCTTTCACTGTCTGACTCTCTCGCTTTCCCGTGCTCTCTCTCGCTGTCTGACCGGCCAGAGATCTCTGGTATTGCTCACCTAATAGGCCACCTAATAACTCACCTAATAGGCCACGAATTAGTACACAATCAGGTGAGTTATTAGATGGCCTATTAGGTGGGGCACCGCTATTAGGTGGGCTATTAGGTAAGAGGCAGGGGGAGCGGGGCTCGATTAGGTTGAAGCAGATACGATTTTGCCTGACGAGAAAGGCAGAGACGGAACAAATGAGCGTAATTAGCGCGTGAGACAAGGCGAGAAAACTTTCCGACACGCAAGCGAGTGTAATTTTCCGGAAAATTGTCCGAGAAACCGAAGAAATTATCGAAAATTTACTCGCAAATGGCTCATTTCGAAACTGAGAATGGTGAGAAACCGGCATAGATCACTAGTCTCTTCATTTCGCGTGTTGAGGGCGATTTGATTTGAGGGCGATTCGACTACCTCGACGGGCCTCCGTGTCTACGTTCACCCATTAAGTCGTTTTCTCTTGATACAGTGATCGCAACGGAATAAACATTGAATTGAATTAATGGCGTACGCTTAATAAAGAGGCGATTAGCCGTTTTTCGGGCCTTTTCGGACATTGATCACTCGTAAACGCAGAGAAAAGAGGGAAGCCCTAGTGAAGCAGGGGCAGGAATGAGAGGGGTGGGGGGGGGGGGAGTGAGGAGTCAGAGACCATAACGGGAGCGGGAGAAAGGGGAAAACTATGGATACGTCATGTCATTGAGGCTGGCGGGCAAAGAATAAATAATACTTAGCGGCAGTGAATGAAGGGAAAACAGCTGCAGTAGGCAGGATTGCTTCGTAGACAGAGCGCTATTTCAAATACAGAAATAGTTATTATAATAAGTTCAATAAAATTCGGGACATCAAATTTTTAACTTGCGAGAGAATGCATTTCTTTCTGGGTATGAATGGCCTGGAATGAGAAGCCTTATTCCGATCCAGAGCCTACAATTAAAAACAGATAATTTATTCATGTTCTTCGCAGGATTTGATTGAAAATAATGAAAAATTACGCATGAGGAATTCATTCTCAACGAATTTCACATGAGGAATCGGACAAAATACTGGTAAAAAATAGTGTGTTTCAAACAGCTGATTGAAAATATTTTTTACCACACGAAAGCCGCAGCCGGCAAATGGCCTGCAGAGACGTGGTGTGGTGTGTGGTGCACTCAGTTGGAAACGGCGGCGTCCTTCACTGACAAGGGAGGAGGAGGCTGACGACGGAAACGACAGCAAGCGAGAGCAGCCAGGAGAATGAGAGCAATGAAGAGGTACGTGTAATGATCTCTGATCGTGTTCTTTGATCTTTGATCTCTGGTGGCCTGAATTATCGATTTTTATTGATTTTGATGGTTCACTCACCCTATCCTCATTCTTTACATTGGTTGGCTTCCTGTTTCTATTAATATTTCCAATATCCTCGCTATTGTGTCCATTTTGAGGGATCTTCTTGCCACTTTCATCGGTATCGTTCACATTTTCAGAATTGTCATTTTCTTTTTCCTCGCTATTCTGCCCATTTTGAGGGATATTCTTGCCATTTTCATCGGTATCGTTCACTTTTTCAGAATTGTCATTTTCTTTTTCCTCGTTATTCTGCCAGTTTTGATCGGTTTTTTGGCCAATTATCATATTGCTCTTTTCAATTTTCTTCCTGGTGGCACAGTCGATCTCATCACAATCTGAAAATAAATTGTGAAAATAAACTTCTGGAAGTGGAGTGCGGATTACTAACCATGAACGCAGTGTTTCATTCCGTCATTGAATATTATCTCAAAGTAGCAATCCCCGGAAAAGTCTATCTGCAAGGTATGCCATCCTATCATGCATTCTGACCTGTCGAAACTTTCCTAGTGTCCATCCTAGGGAAGTGCCTCATACGTTTTCTCAAATTGTCAAGGCATTCTCGATTTTTTTTCAATCCGTTTTTAATAACACCTAATATTCTATATTTTCAACTTGCCGATGAATTCGTAGCTTGTAAGGCGTTGTGTATATATGTTTTGTTGCTTCCGGTGATAACGATTGGGGGCCTGCCTGAAATTTGTATCCAACTCGATCACATATTGTTCAAATCTCGGATTGTTTAGTATGGTGCATTTGGAAGATCTGTACATGCGGTAGAGAGCTGTTGGTTAGTAGAAGAGTACGATGGGATAGTAGAAGGGTGCGGTATGTCAGGAGAAGGGTATGATAGGTCAAAATTCACAATCGACGAGATGGAAGAGCGTCGTGGAGATGACGACGAGAAGGAGGAGAGACTGCATGACGCGACCGGAACTGGAAGGATTACGGTAGGTTACGATAGAAGATGTACGGTACCTACTGTAATACAACCCTTCCAAGTTCGGGCACGTTTGTACCACTAGTGGATTGAGGTGGACAACTAGTTGCAACGGGGTTATTTTATACGGTCTGGCCGATTACGGTAAGACGTTACGGTAAGACAAGGATGCACGATAAAAATACCAACCGTAATTTCAGAGCTCCGAGCAAGCGACGCGATTGGAAGAGGGAAGAAGAGGTGAATGAGAGGAGAAACCGATCGACGATTGGGGAAAGACGAATAATGAAAGTCCAATATTCAACTAATGGATATTAAAATTGAGTAATTAATGTATTTGTAAAATTATATTGAATCGAGATAATAATAGGCAAATTTCTGCTCATTTTCCCACAATATTTTTCTTTCTGAGCAACCTTTGGAAATAAAGCAAAAAAAACCTCATGCCATTCTAAATTCCAAGGTGCACCACGGATGAGGCAAATGAAAATTTGATTTTCACTCGATTTCACTTTTTCATTGTTCGATCTCAAACCACGTGAGGAAAGAGATCGGGAAACGGCAGGGAGAAAGCCGATTTTAGAGGAGGAAAAGAAAGGAGGAAAGGAGGAAATCCAGCTTGAACTGTATTTCCCTTTCCCTCTCACTATTGCTCATCAGCGCGCACTCGCGCTTGCTGCGAACCTATTCTCCGTATTTATTTTCGAAATTGCAAACTATTTCGTTTTCTGCGACATGCTATTCCATGCTTGACTGTAGGACACTGTAGGTTGCAAAAAGTTCTTTGCGTTTGCTTCTGTGCTTACAGAAATTGAAAAATTGCGAATATGCTGTTCTCGCTTCAAAGTGCTACATTTCACATCACGGTGACCCACTCTTGCCTCCCGAGGGTAAACAACACCTCTGCACCACCACCTTCCCTCTGCACTTCTCGGGCCAGATCTTTGTCAGATCTTCCTTTTGGATCATTTGCACCCTCGAGGCGTCAACATTCTTCGCTTTTTCTTGACCTCTCGTTCGGGTAAGAAGAGAGCAAGAGAAGGATTGAATGGGTAATAAAAAGATAGCAGTGCAAAATAAGAGTGCATGTGCTATTTTCTCGCTTTAGGGTGTGACTGATCCGATAGTCTGTGATTGATCCAAGATTGGGCGAACGGAGATATGGGATGATCTTTAATCTTTTGGTTTATTCTTACTGATCCTTGAGGTTCCACGTAAGAGCAACAAAGCTTAGTAGCTAACTATTCCTTCATGACTTTCCCTTTCACTGGAATATCACTTTCGTCTCACATTTAGGCAGACTAGAAGAAGTGTGATGGCTAGTTCGCTGCTCGAACACTCCATTGTGCATTCCCCATTCAAAGAGCTCAATGACCTCTGACTTACCCTAATTAACCACTAACGATGAAATATACCCAAAACTCTCCGAAAGAACGTGTCATCATCATTTCGAGGTCGAAGCCTAAACTGAATGATGAATGCAAGGTAATTCATCTTGCTTCAAACCTGAAATAAGGTAATCCCACTACCTAACTAGCCCTGACGCCTGTAAAATCGCTTTGATTGTGGAAGCAACTTTACCTAACTCTTCGACGAGAACACCCCATCGCAAGGTCGCGACCTATAAATCACGCGGGGAGAAGTTCAACAAATACTGACAAGTACAGTGAACTTAGAGAGTAAGACGATTCCGTCAAGCGATTAGTTCACACTTGTAATCTGTTGAATCAATCTTACAATATGTCCTCTCTGGATCTGAAAGAAGAATGTTCTGCGAACTTAGAGTAAGGCGATCCGATCCAGAGATTATTTACAGTACCGTGCAAAAGTTTAGCAACAAATTTCGAATCGTCATAACTTTCTTCAAAATTGAGCTAGAGCCCTGTGGTTGGGAGGGATCGATAGACAAACCATAGGGGAATAATGTCATATGGTAGGTGACTGGGGTGCCCTACATGCTCATTCGCCGTGCATCTTTTGCCGAGGTGCGGTCGTAAATTATTTTTTGAACCTAGGGGGAATTTTTCTATGAGCTGAAACTTTCTGTGGTGAAAGTACAACCATTGGTCTATATCATCCACATTAAGGCTCTTTGGTCAGATTTCGCAATAGCGGATGAGGACCATTTTCCGAAACCTCACTTTTTAAAGAAATATTCTACAACTTCCGTCAAAGTTGAGCTAGAGCTTCCAAATTTGGCAGGAATCATCATCAAGTAGTCAAGTAACTTCCAGCCAAGTATGACATCGATCGGACCACTGGCGCCAAAAATTGAAAATTTACCGATGACTTTATTTTGACGATGTGCCATTCCAAAGGTGAATTTAGTAAAAATATGGTTTCGGTGTAGAAACATTGCGAAACCATCCATTAGTAATATCCCAAATTTTGAGAGTCTTTGCTTAACTCCCCAGTCTGTTGTAATCGATTTACGGAGGCATATTCAGTTCGAAAAAAATTCTCTTCAGCAAGTTTGCCATTTTTTGCTCTGCGTTCTATCCGAGCTAGAACCATGAAACTGTGCAACGATAATATTGTGAGGGTGCCTGAATTTTTGGCTAAGTATGGGCTTAAATAAACCGTTAGAAAAAATCTTGAAGAGAATTTCTCTTCATTTTTTCGCACTCTTCAAATTGAATATGTCTCCGTAAATCGATCACCACTACGTGGAGAGTAAAGCAAAGACTCTAAAAATTTGGGATATTACTAATGGATGGTTTCGCAATGTTTCTACACCGAAACCACATTTTTACAAAATTCACCTTTGGAATGACACATCGTCAAAATAAAGTCATCGGTAAATTTTCAATTTTTGGCGCCAGTGGTCCGATCGATGTCATACTTGGCGGAAAGTTACTTGACTACTTGATAATGATTCCTGCCAAATTTGGAAGCTCTAGCTCAACTTTGACGGAAGTTGTAGAATATTCCTTAAAAAAGTGAGGTGTCGGAAAATGGTCCTCATCCGCTATTGCGAAATCTGACCAAAGAGCCTTAATGTGGATGATATAGACCAATGGTTGTACTTTTACCACAGAAAGTTTCAGCTCATAGAAAAATTCCCCCTAGGTTCAAAAAATAATTTACGACCGCACCTCGGCAAAAGTTGCACGGCGAATGAGCATGTAGGGCACCCCAGTCACCTACCATATGACATTATTCCCCTATGGTTTGTCTATCGATCCCTCCCAACCACAGGGCTCTAGCTCAATTTTGAAGAAAGTTATGACGATTCGAAATTTGTTGCTAAACTTTTGCACGGTACTGTACACTTTCCATAATCTCAGCAACGTTCTTGCTCCGGAAAGTATATTTATGATGAGCAGCAATCATGGGGATAAAACCATAAGAAAGCTGCAGTAGAATAGTACTGTATCAGATGCTTACCTTCAGAAAAAAATGCTTATTTGATTGCTGGATCATCTACTGTAGCTAGCGTCGGGTAGAAATGTAAAGCGCTAGCCCACCTTTCCATTTCGAACTACATATTTCGTACCTCTCCGTTCTCGTTCTCTTAGATACATATCTCGAGATGACCTCTAGCCTATCTCCACCCTTTGCTTGACCTGTCTATGGTAGAGCAGTTGCCTGGATCTCTCCATTTCCCATGTTCTCTAATCTTCTCTAACCTGCGAAATGGCCTCACAGTTTACTTGACCTATCCGGCGAGTAACCATGTCACACCCTTGGTAGCATTTTTCCTATGCATTCCGTTCATTAACCGTAACTGAAACGCATGTAAATCACACTGATTTCCTAAATGTTTAGAGTGCTGGGAATGAGGACCCAAAAGACTTCCTAATGTCCCTCACGGCGGTGGTCACCTCCGAAGAAACTTCTAGAAAACCAGGGAGATGAGACTCGGACTCTCTTCATTTCCCATACTCACTCGTGCATTCTGGCGATGAGAGAGCACGCGAAATAAGGAATGCGCGCTCTTTCCACCCATCCTTCCACAGGACATTTGGTGCCCAAGGGGGCGTGACCGAGTGTGGGCCCCGGAAAAAAGAGGCGGATGTCACATTTTTCGACACTTACCCGTGCGAATTGCTTGGGGGTCAGCGCTGGTCACTCTTCTTCATTCTGTACCACTGCTTCTCTCTAATCTTTCGTTTATTCTTGGATTCTGCTCATATTTTTGGCGTAATTGATCTTTTTTTCAGGACGGGTAGCCACAATCCGCCATGTTTCGGATAGCAACGCTACTGCTTCTGGTGCCACTGGCCAATTGCCAGGTTTGTTTCGAAATTACAATTGGTGCTGGGAGTCCTGAAATTAATTTCAGGACAATTCCGTCTCTACGGCATCCGATTACGCCCGAGTGCGGGAAATATTGAGGGAGTACTATTCGTCCGCGGCCAAAGCCTACGGACATGATTACGTGAGATTTTCCCTTATCTATCTTTTTTCTAAAATTTTTGGAAAGAGGGATTTGATCACGGGAATAGTCATTCATTGTCAATCGTAGAACTTGTCTAGTGATGACTCAATATGAATTGCTCTTGAGATTATCAGAATATACAATTAAAAATAAATAATAAAATAAAATAATTAATTAAATTAATTAATATCAGGACCCCGACGCAGTGCAGACTGACGTCACCAAGCAGCGTTGCGATGAGAACAATGAAGTCTGCGCGAATAAGTTAGTTTATTTTTCAATAATAATATTTATTTAACATATTTTAAATGCATCTATATATTAGGTAGAGCGCGAATAAATTTAATCATTATTCTACTCTTTTAATCTGCTTACTGGGTATTTAGAATTCGCTATTGAAAGTGTGCGCGATAAAGTGAGTTTCACTTTCCATTTATGATCGCTTTCGCTTGTAATGTTTGATTACAATCTGTTTTTCACTTTTGAAGAAGAAATCCATTCATGTCTAGATTTATTTTAACAACCGTTATTTCTATGAACAATGTCCACCTAATTCAATGATTCTCAGTGGTTCCACGAACAGAAACAAATTGAGTCAACCTCATTCGCCATTCGAGATTGTGCTTGATTCAGTCGTCGGTGCGTGCACCAAAGTAAATACAAACCGTCAAGCGCGCTTTTCCCTCGTCCTATCCCAGTTCGAAGCCCTTTTCTCCCAGGATGAAATCGAAAGTAGCCCTTCCTCCAAATGGGATTATCTCTTTATCCTGTCACTCTCCCTTACTTTCATGATCATGACCTCTTCATTTCCCACAGTCTATCATCTTGTCTATACAATCATAGATCAAGTGAAAAAGGAAGAGAGAAAAGTTGCACCCTAGCTATTCGCCGAGGGGTTATGGACTTTCACTGGGGAGTTCCGAGAGGGATGATGAATAAAAAAACTTTTAATTAAAAAAAAATCTGTAGAGTCATAAAATGTAAATTCAAGCATCTTTAAAACTGTGAAATCATTTTCATACGGTACTGGGGCGACCTCTTCGAGAACGACATTGTACTGACGCTGCCGCAAGCGGAGAATCTACTCGAGGAGAACAGTGGTAATTTATTTTTTGCTTTCCCAAAATTTAATTTTGTTTTCTCTTCTTTTCCTCTTCTTTTCATCTCAAATTTCCTCTTCTTTTTGAAATACTGGAATGAGCTTCACTTAGCCTACGAAGGGAGCTTCATTTAGAATTCTCATTGATCTGCTGCTGTACAACAAAATTTGAATAATTAAATATTTTCAAAATTCAGGCCGCCGAGGAAAGCGACAGGCCCAGCCTACCGCTGACTCCTTCTGGCGCACTCTCACTGTGCCATTCACCTTCGGATTCCAGGATTGTAAGCATCTATTTTTATTTTACAATCATCTCAAAAATGGTCTCACACATGCATCACCCCATGATTTGGATACCAGGATTGTAAGAGATTATCGATTTATTCAGATTATTATTTTTTCGCTTAGATCTATTTGGAATGATCACTCTAGGCATTGATTCTCTAGCGGTGCGGGAGTTTGAAATTGATTAATTTCCTCTACGTGAGCAATGCGAAAGGCTTAGCGCTCCATCGATTAAAAGCTTTCTCTTCTGTTCAAATTCGGGCAGTGCGCGCTCTGAATAGATCAAAGCGCGATAATTTAGTGCGTGGTACCTTTTCTCCGTTCGTGCTCTCTCCATTTTGCCTGCTCTCTCGCAGGTTAGAGAAACGAGAGAGTAGGGCGAAATGAGAGAGTCAGGCAGACCATCCAAGACGAAATGGATGTCTATTGGACGCGATGCACTAATCGAATTAGAAGGACACATTACTAAAAAAAAGGGAAGTGAGACGACGTGTCTCGTCTCTCAGAAATTTCTGGGTCAGGGAACACATCACGTTCTTAGGGATCGAAAATCAGAGGAATTAGAGGTTGGGAGGCTAATTGAACTCTCGAGCGCAAACTATCCAGGCTTAAAGAAAAGATGGAATACGTGCAGATCTTCCTGAATTTTTTCAAGAACAATTACACTCCTTACTGGGGATCGTTAGGTGTTCAGTTAAAAAATGAAAATATAAATTTCTTTTGGAAATTGGTCGTGCGCCGAAAATATGAATTTCTTATGGAAATTAGTATTGCGATTAGTCCTATCTCAAAGCCATCGCATTGAGCCAACAAACGTTCGGTCATTTTCGTGACGATTTATTCGCTCTGACCCTGCGAATGGGGCTTGTAAACCGACTCTACTCACCTTTCAAGTACTCTCTGAATAAGGAACACGGTTCGAAATTGGTCGAAAACCCGCCCGAAATGGTCGACCTAAATCGCGGCTTGTAATCCTCGCTCTGAGGGGGTTCACGAACGGATTACAGCAAGGGAAGGTGTACTTTGGTCCCTTAGAGAACTCGCGAGGTCACAGGGGATTTTCAAAGTTATTTTTTATTTTTTCATGTACCCTACATCACGTGATGGCAAGTGAACAACATATTCATAGTGATGCAAATCAATTTTTATGTTATTTTTTTTAAATAATAATAAAAATAAATAAATTACAGCAACGTGGCAGAATCTGATCCGCTCGGCTCTTCGTCACGTCGAATCGGAAACGTGCATTAGATTCAGCGAGAATGGATCGGGCGGAGATAAACTGATGTACATTCGGTGAGTTTTGAAATTTATTAGTAGTTGTTGCACCGCGTAAGAGAGCCCGATTACATTTTGAAATCTCTAAAGAAATATGTAGATTCCGTGAAACATACTCTAACTCTCGATTGAATTGAAACGTACAATAGTTAATTTAACATTTCTTTAAAAAAAAACTAAATCTCAGTGGTTCCGGCTGCTGGTCAAACGTGGGTCGCATCGGAGGAACGCAGCAGGTCTCTATTGGATACGGATGCGATGCGGTTAGATTGTTTAATATTTTGTGCAATCCTCTCCAGATATGTTCCAAAGCACCTTCAATCGTTGAACACACATCATTCATTGATTTAGATCAGTACTTCTAGGAAAAAATATCAATTTTAATCATTCCAGCTGGGAATCGTCGCCCACGAGACACTGCACGCCCTGGGACTGTGGCACGAGCAATCGAGAACTGACAGGGACAATCACATCTTCATCAATCCTTCGGCAATTATCAGGGTACGGTAGGCGAAATAGGCGCTACTTATAAAATTCCGGTTCTGGATATCGCTAATTAAAATCAACACAATCACATCTTCATCAATCCAGCCATTATCAGGGTGTGGTAAAGAGATGATTTTGCGTGTGAAAACAACGATTAGTTTAAGCGATAATTGTAAGATGATCCGGGTTGTTCCGGTCAGGTAAATATATTGCAAGGCTGATTTTCAGGGCACTGAGGGCAACTTCCAGAAGCGAACTCCGCAGACGTCGGATAACATGAACCAACCGTACGATTTGGGATCGGTGATGCACTACTCGCCCAAGTCATTCTCCAATGATTACAATACGTACGTGTATCAACTTATCTACCGTTGCACAGTGAATGATTACAGTAGCTGCAGAGCAGTTTGTGTTGAAATGAACTCTCTTTGGCACTTCTCCGTTTTTGGCCCTACCCCCACCACATTCAGAGCGGTCGTAGCCTGGGCCAAAAAACGGAAAAGTTCCCTCTTCTTGAGATGCAGTAGGAAAGTCTGAATCAATACAGTGAATACCGTATTTTCAGTGCCACAATTTCCACCCGGGACCCTCGCTATCAGCACACTATCGGGCAGAGAGATGGCGTGTCGTTCAAGGACGCGAAAATGATCAATCTGCGATACTGCGATCGTGAGTACCGTAATCTCAGGGATACGGTAGCGGATATTAATTGATTTTGGGTGAATAATGATTTTTAGGCGTTTGCTCGCGTAAGCTGAACTGCGCCAATGGTGGATACACGGACCCGAACAATTGCAGCCAGGTTTGGATTTTTCTACACTCTATCTCGTTGCGAAGCCCGAAGTCACAGAAGTCACCGGATTCTGGTCTACCCTGACAATTGTATCCGATCCCAGTTTAGCCGATTGAAAAAAGGCACTGGCCTAACGGTGATCTCCAGCAGGAGCCTTGATTAACGGGATGACCTTTACCTTCTTTTACATAGTATAGCCCGAATTCAATTTCAGTGCAAATGTCCCTCGGGCTACGGCGGCACCTACTGCGATCAAGTGCAGCGGAGTGCGTTTTATTTTTATTTAATAAATAAATAAATTATTTAAATTAATTATTAATAATAATATTTAGCCTCCTGTAGTACAGCAGAG
>LS486586.1:142861-245718 GCA_900490705.1 Pristionchus arcanus
GGTGACCAATAATCAACTTTTTCGGTTTGCATGAAGGGGAAAATAGTTATCGATAAACGACCGGCACAGGCGAATTCTCCTTGAAATTTGGGTTCGACCACCTTTAAAGTCGAATCTTGAAAAAAATCCTGAAGCGAGTTATAGCTCGCCAAAGATGGCATTTTTCGGCTCCTTCAAAGTTTCATGACCTGCCATGCATTGTAAATCAAAAATAAGGAACAAAGCTCGACGCTATCTTGTTAGGGACCCTTTGGACTACTGAAAACAGTTGAAAAAACATGGGGTAAAAATATGTGCCAAAGGCACCCAGCTTTTATTCAATTCTTAGGTGACACGCGTGTTATAAGAGATGTAAACTAGAATTTTCAGAATGAAGGTTCTTGTTCTCTAACAGTTGAGGAAGTCGCTTGGGGTCACTCGCACCCGCAGTCACGTGACGAAATTAATCAAGGGTGAAAGATTCCGAAGCTTTTTCTCGGCCTTCCATCTAAGTCTCTCCTTTCTTCGCGATCTCTCATTCTAGCAGCCATGTATTATAGAACGCAGAATTCCGTCACATTTTCGCGTGCAAGCCTTTTTCGGAATCTTTACGCTGCTTTTCTCGGCTTTTCTCAACACAAGCTCCATGTTGTCGATCAGAGAAAGCGAGAGAGCACGCGATATGGAGAGAGTCCGACGATCGTCTCCCCTCTCCCCCCCCCCCTCTTCTCCCTTCTTAGAACGCTATGCCCCTCTCGCAACACACACAAACACGCAAGCAACAGAATTTTGACGTTGAAAGCTGGATTTAGCCACGCCTTACCGTAGCCCATAGTGACCGGAGCTATATTTGTTCGCTCCAAGCATTCAAGAGTTGTCATTCAAGCATTGAATTTGTTTATCAGCAATAACTGTTCATAACTTCGGAATATGAACAAAGGCTGAAACGTATTTCGTATCCTGAATTCTGTATTGTCCTCTACAGGACAACATCAAGTGCCCCCGCTCATACCGTACCTCACCCATCTTCCACCAAGTTCCTTTCGCATTCAATTGTCATTATGCGTGCCCTGGTATTCACCATGCCATAGTTAACCATGCTATACATTATACGGTCATGGTTCACAATACCATATCCCCATGGTATTTTTCCTATTCACTTTCGCCCCAACCCATTGTGCTCACATGCTCGACGGGATTCACCCTACCATAGTAAATCATGCAATATTACGGAATATTCGTCATTATACTTACCCTACCGTACCAGATGTACCGCAAGCGTTTGTTCCACTCCTGTTCAATGACTTTCGCCCCAACCCATTGTCCACATGCTTCGAGATTCACCCTTCCACACCGCGCGCGCCGTTGCCCATTCCAATAGGACAGTGGAGCTCGGAGCTCCGGGAAAAAAGTGAGGGGCTATTTCTGTCCCCGGCCACTTTTTTCACCGATCAACGGCGTCGATGGTCAACTCTCTCAATTTCATCATTTCTGGAGGTCAGAAGAAACGAGAGACAACGGGAAATGGAGAGACGTCGAGACGACGAGAGGAGATCGGGGGTCAAACAGACCCCTCGTCTCCCCCCCCCCTCGCTCCTTCGTCGTTGTATGCGCGTGGTTCCAGCCCTGAGGGGGGATTCTGCTCCAGAAGGAGAAGACGGAAAGGGACAAGGGTCACTTGTGGCGCTTCGTTTGCTTTCGATGCGTTGCGTTGGTTCTGTTCGTTTTCGTTGTTCAATTTTGGCATCAGTGAAAATACGAGTTATCATCTTCTCGGTTCACGAGTTAAATTAGCGAATTCTATTGGATTTCTGAGATTGGATTCCTGGCATCTTCAGTTATTCATACAGCTCGACAGTGATCATCGTAATGAACTTTAGTCGGATAGGATTCTTATCATCTCCAGGTACTCATAACGGTCTACTTGTACAGTAATTGTCATGACACCTTGTCCCTTGACGATTACCGCGGCAAACTGCTGTAATTTCAGTGTTAGATTGACGAGCGTGATTCAAGATAGCACATTGCTCTTTATGTTCGTTATGTGCCGACCGCGCGTTATTGCATCTCACGGGGCCTTCTCGACCAATTCTAGAGTCAATAGGTTCACCTATCCGTGCACATTCTTGGGCATAGTTTTTTGCCAAATTTGCCCGGCGATTCGATCTAATTTGCTTACTATCGTAGCTAATTCACGCCTCGAGTCCACGTGTATATTTATAATCGCATCACCTTAGCGAGCCCAATTTGACCTCCTTCGCATCATTTCTCTAGTTAGCAGAAGCTGTTTCGTTGGTGTAGTTCCGGAGATCCGCGTAGCATTTTTAACTAGAGCCGGCAATCGAGGGACCGGGAAGTATCTGGCGCCGGGAAGTAGGGAGCACATGGAATTAGGTACCGCCCCCAAAAGGTGGCACAGATTGCTCGATTTCCCACGCACTTTGCGCCAAATTGGCCAAAAATACATTATTATTGCCTCCGGCCATCCTCCCTTTTCGCACACTCCTGCGAAGGAAGTCAGTTGGTGACATGTGTACGGTACGTTGCTACTGGCAGCTACAGTTCGTGTTACCGTATACCAAGGAAGCTATACTTGGACCCTACCGTACCCTGGTCTCTCTCTCTCGGTAACGTTACTTTTTCTCGGTCGCCTCTCGCCTTCCATTCATTGATACGTCTCCGCTGCTGCTATCACAATGTTTACTGTGGTCCCGGCGAGTATTTCTTGTGCAGTGGACGGAGAGATAGCCTCTTTCTCCAGCGCCTTCTATCATACTGTTTGCTTTCATGGCGCTCTCCCAATTTCCCCCTGTCTCTCGCCTATCATGGAAAACGAGAGGTTGTGAAGGCGAGCGAGGATTCACTGACCACCCTCCAACCTGAAAAGAGGCTGAGAGGGAGGGGAGGGGGGAGAATAGGCATGAAACGAGACGATTTCACTGTGTTTGAGGACGCGACGCGAAAAATGTATACGATCCGTTGACTCTGGAGCCGGCGGTTGCGTAAGAGGTACACACACACATTACCTTGAGCTACACCGTAGATGCTCAGTGGATTTGCTCGCTGTTTAGCACGGTTTCAGATCTTTTATTGATTGTAAACGGGATGACTGCATCTTATTGTGAAGACAGCAACATGCCAAGTTTTAGGTAGTCCTGAAACGTATCCGAATTGCCATTTTGTAATATCACGTTGGACGTCCCTCTCATTCACCTCTCGCTGCTTCTTTTTTGTTGGCATATTTCGCACATATCGCGCCTTCTCCTCTCGCATTTCCGATCCTCTCGGGGTGGTCAATATCTCGCTCTATCGGACTTTTTGCCGACGGCCATCCTGCTCGAAATCATCCCTCCCTCGAGTCTCTCGATTCAGTATGGTCTCTTGCCGGTTAGACAGAGCGAGAGATCAGACGAAATCGAGAGAGTGCCTCTCTGACTCGCCAGGCCGATCGGTCAGTGTAAAGCCGGGGCCCGCCGCACATGCTTGATCTCTCCCCTGCACTCTCGAATTTGAATTTTCCATCTTCGCGCCCTTTCTTTTCACCATTTGCAAGTCTCCACACAAAATGTCCATTTTTTGCAAATTACCAGACTTTGCGCGCGAATTTCAAATTTCGTATAGTATGTGCGAGGGTTGTTTGGGCGGCCGGTCAGCAGCGGGCGTGTTTTGCGGCCGCGCCATGAGCATTGGGCGGCGCCGTCTCTTCATTCTGCCTGCTCTCTTGCCGGTCAGAGAGGGCGAGAGAGCGTGCAGAATGGAGAGACGGAGAGACAGAGTGACCGTTCGATGTATTTCTGCAGGCAGCAGCAGCAGGCGTGGGACGTAAATAACAGCAGAGGGGAGTTGCTTTCTTGTGCATGGAGTCGAGGCTTCTGGTCTGTTGGTCATTCGTTTTCTGGCTCGACCACTGAATGCCAGGCAAAATACGTTGCTTGTACGCATGTAGTCGTCGTTTGGTCAGCCATTTTCCTCTGTATCTTTCCTCCATGAAACACAATCCGTTGAGCGACATCATTTCCGACCTTCTGGAGTTTTCTGGGCATGTAAGCTACGCTTGATATCCTTTTTTCTAGAAACCAACCTTTTGGGCAGTTTTCCAGGCCCTGTGATAAAATGGATGCCCAGACTAGCTCACTACACGCTGCAACTCTCGCCGCTAATTCATCCCCCCTGGCATCTGTGCCCCTCCTCCTTCTCAGATTAGCCCTCTCGATGTTACACCGCCAGTCTGCCCGAGAGAGAGACATGCACAGCGACACGTGCCTCACGTTGAGACATTGAGACACGGCAGGGAGATGGAGACTCCGTGATTTCTCCCCCCTTGACCATCAACCAGTGCAGCTGTTGCTGGCACTTAGATGATGTCCTGGACTCATGGAGTAAATACCGAGGCCGAGTGGCACGTTTATATTTTATCCTGGCATCAAGGAGCTCCAGGGTGAATACTTTAGGGAGGGTGTTGGATTCTCCGAACTCACTGTCGTTGGCTTTTAGTGGGTGAGCTCCGCTGAAAACCTTTGCTATCTCCAATAATGTTTACACCTTGAGCCTACTCGGCAGTAGGTGTCCACAGTAAGTGCGTGCACTATTGAGGTGCCGTTGTAGTCGCTGGCTGCACGTAAATCTGTAAGTAGTCCAACCACATGGCTTCATCCCCTCCTCTAACTCCCGTTACTCCCTTCTTTCCTCTCTTCTTCCCTCCCTCCGGGTGGTGTGCAGGGGGTGGTCACTCAGGCACAACAACCCGAGCCGCGGCGCCGTCCGTCCCATTGCTCGATCCACAAGTCTTTTTTGCCTCCCCCCCCCCCTCTCCCGACCGCTCCCCTTCCTTCCACTACTTTGGCCCGGATTTTGCGCGAGTTTTGTCGCCCATGCGTGTTCCGTTGTGATTGCTCGTTTTTCGCGATAAAAGTCAGTTCTCGATCAAATATTTCCGTTACAGTAACCCGCCCGCCATGGTCGACTCGGGTCTGCCGCTTGTGGTGACCCCCGACCCCTCCTCCGCGTCGCCCTCGAGTACCGTATCCCTGACGGCGACTACCGTAGCCTGCCTTGGTCCCGCCACGACGATTACCGTATCCCGCTCGGCATCGCCAAGCTCCTCACAGGTATCGATTAGTTGCCGAATTTAAGTCAGTTATCGATCGTTGTCTACGGTAAACTCTTCGTTCCAGGACGATTCGCCACTGCTCCTACTGACTACGGTAGACGAAGCATCGATCGATAACCGGGCAGCGCAGCAGCAATCCCTGGGCCCGATTATCGGAGTCCCGAACGGACCCAAAATCATTGAGGTACGGTAGCAGCATCGATTTATCGATTTTCCAACTCCCTCAAGTCTAGTCGCTTTTTCGACAGACGCGATGAAAGTTGGGTCCCGCACGGAAAGTTTCCAGCGGGGGGTACGGTAGTCGTATATGCAGCGCGGGGGCTGCTAGCACACGCTCAAACAGCAGAGGCGTTCGCCGCCGTCTCTCGCTTTCGCACGCTCTCTCGCTGTCTCTAACCGCTCTGCACACTCTCACTTCCCCCTGGTCTCTCGCCCGCCCGCCCCGCGGGTCGTAGCAATGTGCTGCGGGCGGGCGGTAAACAGCTGCAGAGTGACCGGCGGGCGAGAGAGCGAGAGAGCGCAGACAGGTCAGAGAGGGGAAAAGGCGACGAGATAGCATGCAAAAGTGAGAGAGCGGCCGCGTGTTGTTGGCTTCTGCCACACAGAATTTGCTCCTCGGACGGGGGCCGCAAGCTTTTCCCCTCCTCCTTCTTCTTCTTCCCAGACCTAAAGCATGACCACGAACCCCGCAAGCCACAACAACAACTAGCCGAGAGGACTCTCTGACTAGTCACTCTCTCCCTTGAGTTAGCATGCTTACTCCCTGCTGAAGCAGCTGTCGACAGCCTCAGGAACTACCGTAACCTTTGGGAGGGCTACCGTAACCGGGTCAAACTACTCCCCGGCCCGGCTCCAGAAGCTGTCGAGTATCCTTTGGGAGTAGAGTTCGAAATGCGGGTAATCGTATTTTGTTTGCCGAATATCAAAGTAGATACAACATTGACAATCAGCCGTGTTTGGGCTTTTGTAGATCCCGTGAAACATATTCATGCGGCATACAGTACTTCCATTCCTGTTGAACTCTTGAAGAAAACCAGTTCTCGATCGTCCGCTGACCGTAACCTCTGGTTCACTCTCCCTCGCGGGGGTCAGTGGCGCATTTATTTGCGTAGTTGCGTGGCCAATGCCCGCCTGAGGGGGCTTCAGAAGAAGAAGTGTGGTTAGATGAGTCGGCCTTTTTCGCAGAAAAATGCGAGAGACAATGGAGATCGAAGAGAGCACAGAGAAAGAGAGAGGGAGACGCGCGCTAAAAATAGGCTGAGTGATGTGTGCCGAAGAGGCGATTCAAGCAGAGCAAATAGATTCCCGAAGATGGGATAGTGACCGATCCCTTGACTCTCTCGGTTCGCCCTGCTCTCTCGTAGACAGAGAGGCGAGAGAGCATGGGAAATGGAGTCAGAGTGACCCCTGAGGGAGCAAGAGAGAGGACAATGGCGTTGGACAAAAACCAACTGTGTAGAGCGGGGGGTTCACGAAGAGTAGGGACTGGAATTGGAAGGATGAGCCAGTCGAGGGATCCAAAGGGGAACTTTTTACCATAGAAAAGATCTGCAATCATTAAGGGTAAGCAGAAGGTTCTGGGAAAATTGCGGAAAGCTGATTTTGAATCCAAGTTGACCTAAAATTAATTCCAGGTCAAATGCGGGCCGCTTCACGCCAAAATGCACGTCGAGCACTTTCTCTGCCCGGGCATTCATCAACCCTGCATTGAGCTGGATGGTGAGGAAAGATCAAAGTTCTAAATGCGGCCTCACGCTGTTAACAATGATTTTCTAATGACATTAGCAAATATTTCATCGTTCAACGGAACATTCGATTATTGAATAATTCACATGCAAAATCGAGAATACAAGTTTTCGGGGGGGAAATGCGACAGAATTTTCGAAATCCGTGAGAACAGAAATCGCAGACGCTTGCAGAACCATAATCTTTAGCGAATTAGAGTAGTGGAGCGGCATGATTGGTAAATGGAATATTAGAGTGAATGCGCGATCACAGTTCAAGATAACAGCGAATGAAACTACAAGAATTGGAATGAATTTCAGACTTCGCGTATCAAGAAGAAATACGCTGTGTGCTAGTGTTGTATCTACTTCGCCTTTAAAATATATTTAGAGAGATCAAAGATCAATTTCAGGTGAAATGATCTCGCCAAAGGAATTCACTGTCCGTGCGAACAAAGACAAGCAAAAGGACTGGAAAGGCAGTATCAGAATCGGCAAGAGCAATCTAAGGTGAGTGAGATCAAAGATCAAAGTACAATGAGTCAGAGATCAAAGATCAAAGTTCAGATCGCTGATGGAGATGCGTTCATTCGACTTCTACAACCATTCGCTATTCTGCTCGGCCAAGTGTCAGAGCCGAAACTACATTACGCCCAAGAGGTACGGTAGTATATTGTATCCAAACGGATACTGTAGATCAGGGATACGGTAAATCAGGATACTGTAGAACAACTACTGTAGAACCCTTTGGAAATAGAGAGTATCTTTGGTTTTGTGAAAACTCAATCATTGAAAATAATGCAGATAAATTATGTTTCACTTCGAATTTTATAAACTAACAATTAGATAGGTAGCAAACCAGTGATGAGTCTGGCCACTGCATTCGAAAGATTAAATCTTACATCAAAGAAGATTGCAAAGACCAAAGATCAAAGATCACCCTTTGCAGCGCACTCCTGCACAGCAGCAGCGAGAAGGGCTCCGCCTCCTCCTCCAGCTCGACCACCTCGGAGAGCGACAAGGACAGGTAATTCAAATATTTGAATTTCGCGCCAATATTCCGACAAAATTACAAATCTAGTCAATTTTGCATTAGGCCTACAAAAATCGGAAATTAGGTGCCGGTCATGGTATTTCATCATGCTTTTTGCAGCCGTCGCAGTAGCAAGTCGTCCATCGAGCAGTTGCTTGCGATGCAGCTGGCTGCAGGGACGCAGCAGCCGCAGGCTGCAGCTGCTGCAGCTGCTGCAAATGCTGCGGCAGCCGGAGTGAAGACGCAGTACGGATACGGTAGGTCGTTTAATAGATTGATTGGAGAAGAGACCTACATACTATCAAAGAAGAAGTTCGTTCAACCTTTCGTGCCATGAATGAAACTATCGCCTTTGAATCGACAAAAAATTAAACCATCTCATACAAATATCAAAGTCCGATCCTTGCAGGCTACCAACCACAAGACCACTGCGATTCCATCTCCCAATTCGTCCATCTACAGCAGGCCCTCAACAACAACAATAACAACCCCGTCAAGGAGGAGGTCGGTTGAACTTTGATCTTTGATCTTTGAACTTTGCTCTCCAGATCATCGACGTCACTTCGCCTCCCGAGGTGCAGCTGCCGACCGCCGACCAGATCACCGGCATGATGCGCAGTCGTGAGTTTTTCTTATTTTTTAAATTTTTGAATTTCGCGCCATTATTTCAGAAAAATATGAAATCCAGTCAATTTTGCACTAGGCCGGTAAAAGCCGGAAAATAACTGCCGGTTTTGCAGAGCCGTCGCTATTCTGGTCGCAGCTCGCCCACACAGCCCTCCTCGATGACGTCATCGACCTCGTGCAGCAGGAGGTACCGTAGTTTTCAAATTAAATGGGCTCCCGCCAAAAATATGAAATGCTTCAAAATATGGACGATTTTGCATTACATCAGCTGATTGCGATTTGGGAGAGGCGCGAAATTTGAATTAATAAATATTTTCAGGTCGACGTAATGCGCGCGACTGCCAAGCACGCCGGCCCGGCCAGTCCGCCCGGAAAAGGTGCGATCTTCGATCTTTGCTTATTTAACTAATATTAAATAAATTATTTAATATAAATGATTAAAAATTTTAAATTTAGCCGCCGACAGCCTGTGCCGAGTCGCCCTCTCCCTCCATCTTGGCGAACAGATCGCAGCTCGAGTACGAACCAGACACTTCCATCAGACTGCCGTGCATGGTGAGTATAATTACGATTTAAATTTCGCGCCATTTTTTGAAAGTTTTGAGAATCCTTTCAATTTTGCACTGGGTAACTTTTTATAATCTTGAAATGGGTTATGTTTCAAAGTCGCTTCATAGAGTAGGTTGGGCTAACGTGAATACTGTAGTCCAGATGAACGAATTAAATAATGAAACAGTCTTATTCTCTTCAGAAATGGAGCGGAAACGCCGTCTCGAGGCCTCTGGCTACCCTACCACCCTTGGAGAGGCGATCAAGCGACCCTGTCTACAGTACGAGCCGGCTCCCCTGATAAAGCTGGAGGTACTGTATTTATTGATCGAAAATAGGAGAAATTTACCATTTAGTAGGCACTATATACCCTCATTGAGAGATACTCCTACAATTTTGAACTGGGTCGATTTTACAATTACTCGAGACTGTATCTCAATATCGATTTCGTTCAGTCGAAGCAGAGTGAGTTCGTTCCCTCGTCCAATTCGGCCTTCTCCATGCCCACTCCCTCCCATCACGTGGAACTCCTCCTCAAGGTACCCATCGACTACCGTAATCTCCCCCTACCGTATCACTTGACTATCGATAACTGATGTACTTGCAGCTGGCGGTCCTGCAGCAGATGCAGCAACAGCATCAACAGCAGCAGGTCGTGGCTCCGCCCCCTCTGCCGCCGCCGCACACTTCTCATCACGACGTGCCGTTTAACGTGCAGCTCACCGAGGCGCTGCTCAAGATTCAGGCCAATCAAGCAACGGCCACTGTACAGTAACTAATCGACTACCGTAATCCACACGCCCCTATCCTATCGACAACTAACTTTATTACCGCATACCTCCCGCCCCCGATGATCGTCAGTTCCCGATAGTCCGGTTTCCATCGTACCCCTACCGTACCCCCCAACCATAGGTCAGGAGTAGCGTTTCGCAAAGCTTTATCGATTTTTTGCTTCATTATTATTATGTTTATTTGTCCTAATGTTCTAGACTCCTTCAGACATGGGCCGTATTATATTTCAAATTTCGGCCAAAATGTGTGCAAGGAGCCTGGGAGTTGCCACTCAGTACTGGGGTCTTTCCCTGATTTTCTTTTTCTCGTCTTTCTTTCTCCACACTTTATTCCCCCCCCCTCATAATACCACTATTCCGCATAGCTCGTGTCGCCTCATCATTTACTTTATTCGTAATAATTTCCGCATTTTAGCCACAGATATTCCGGTGTTCCTGGTGTGTTGCAAATACTCCCGCGAATTAGTCATACTTGTATCCAGTTTCAGAGTGCGAAATAGGGTTGCCGTCTCTTCTTTTATGGCAACTGTACAGTTTACATTCGCTTCACGTGATTACTGTGAAGTGATCATGCTTCAAAAGAGCGAAAAAGAAGAGATAACACCCCTATTTCCAGCTCTAAACTTCCGCTTACTCCCCAATCAACAGCAGTATTACCGTTGTACCCCCGTCCCTCGTCTCATCAAAAGCACTTTCTGAGCATTCATGGTATCCGCCCATTGCAAAGTCTTTCAAACCCCCGCGCCCGTCTCTCCCGACCGTCTTTCACAACCTTCGATTCGTCATATCCTTTTTATGGGACTTTGCGCCCAACTAGATGCACTCGCCGCACCTCCCCCACACCACACGATCTACCTAAGCACACGCACGCACACCACAGCGAAAATATACCGATGATGATCGCATGTAATAATAATTGCAAATATATTATTTGTATAATAAGTATGAAGCAACGAATAAAGGATTAGAACAAAACATTGTTCTTTGGATTCACAGTAGAGTTCGAAATACGGGTAATCGTCTCGTCATTTCACGTGCTCTCTCATCGGTCAGAGAGGCGAAAGAGTACGAGGAATGAAGAGACGATTTTTTAACTCTAATTCACACACAGTCGTAATGTATCCAGTTAGAAAAAGCGAGAGATCATGCGAAATGGAGAGAGTCAGACAAGAACAGTCACCGGTCACTTTATGTAGGGGCCACAACTCAGATAGCCGATTTCTCACCATGAGCCCAAACGTGTATTCAAACTATCCCTCGTGGTCCCAATAACACCATCCTTTTTACCGCTTGTCGATATCTTGTCTCTGAGCAGTGCTACAGCCCGAGAAGTACGCGCGCAACACACTGGGGAAGAGGGGGGAGAGGCGAGACGAGAGGGAAAGGGGGCGGAGCCTAATTTGTGTGTGTCCTCTGGTTTCTCGTGACCAGTTGCTAACCAGTTGGGGTGGGCGGAGTCTGCGCCAACCAGTTGCTAACCAGTGGTCTGTCCAGTTGCTGACCAGTTGACTGCTGACCAGTTGCTAGCAACTTGTCAGCAACTGGTTGGATGGGTATTTGCCTACCCGTCATGACTAGCACGCGCCTTGCCTATAAGGGCTTATTTTTCTCCCCTCGTCAAATGATGATCAGACGGCTCCCGAATGTGGATGTTGTCTTCTGCTTTCCCACCAGGGAAGGCCTTTTGGATGTGACTACCGTACATGGACATTCCATGCATGGATCAGTTACAGTATGGGGTTTACTCATACGATATCGATCAATAATACAGTATCCATCCGATTCGAAAGTGGGCGTGGCCTATCCCCCTGACCAGTTGCTGACAAGTGGCTGACCAGTTGCTAACCAGTATCCTGACCAGTTGTTTCCCTATCCGCCAGCAACTGGTCACCAACTGGTTAGCAACTGGTCACGAGAAACCAGAGTCATTTGAGTGTGTCTCTCTCCCTCCCCCCGCCCTCTCGCTCGCCTCTCCCCGCGCATCTACCAACAGAAAACACAAGCCAGGGAGCGATGCTAAAATTCTAATTTTTTTTCTAAGATTCCTAAAATATTCGAATTAGTAAATAAAGTTTGGTCTCAGCAGAACTTTCAAACTGAAACATGCTGAAACGGCCTATTCCCTTCTTTTAAATGCAAATTTGACCTTATTAGTGATACTATGCAAATCTGGGACCAAGCTCAATCGATAGGGGAAGGTAATAGCTATTCATAGCAATTTCGATCGAGAGATTTCGTTTAGAATGAAGCTTGTGTTTTTGTTTCTCGCTTTTTCGCGAAATCGTGTCAGACGAAAGTGGGCGGAGCTTGTGGCCCCTAACTTTATGGACCATTTTGCAAGATCATCCGAAAATTTTACTATCCTAACAAAGTAGGGCAAAATGGGATCCCTGAACAATAACGAAACTCGGATAGGTTTCAGTGTCTGCCTAAATTTCGCTGCGACAATTTTGAACGATTCGCTATTCCTTTCTGCATCTAACAATCTATCGACTGCAACGAGTTCCAAAAGAAGAGACGATTGCTTCTTTCTCATTCTAGATAGTAGAAAGTAGGGCTGTCAGGATGAAGAATCCGTCTCTTGATGCCGCGTACTCTCTCACCGGTCAGAATGACGAGAAAGAACGCGGAATGAAGAGACCGATTCTTCACCCTGACACCCCTAGTAGAAAGACCATCCCCACGTACCCCCGGGTGCGCAAAGTAGGCCGAACTAATGCTCACACCCCGAGACCCAACACACACATACAATAGAACAGTGGGAGTTGTGGTTCGAAGTGCCTAAAACATTCGGGGGCTCGAGGCTCGTGGTGAGTAAAGGAAGGAATAAAGAGGTCACTGGCGAGAGAGTAGGTCAGAAGAGGAGGGTCCAGCAACGAAAAGGAAGTGAGCGAGCTGGAGAAAGTAGCAGAAATTGCGCGAGATCCCGAATGGAAAGTGAGAGTGACCTATCCCTCCTCCTCCTCACCCCTACCCTTCTCTGATCCAAATTGTGAGCGCGCGCGCATCAATTTTATCGACGGATTTGTCAAGTCAGCGCTTAAAAAGCGTCTCTTAATTCGGTATTGTCTCTCGCTCTTCCTTTCGTGTCTGCCCCCTCCTCGTTTGACCTACTCTGTCATCTCGATGACCTCTTCTGTGCTACTAGAAAAGAGTATGAGGGGAGGTCGTAACTCCTGTTTTGTTGCTGACTGACTCGTGCCGAAAGTCAGGGGGTTTTAGTGTGGGAGATGAATAGGTAGCTGGTTCTAAATCGAGTTCGCGGCAGATTTTGTCGAAACTTGTTCGCATGAGTGGCGTTTCGCGCGCGCTGATTTCGATGATACGCGCAATCACCGTGATTTTCACAATTCGTTCTGCATAGAATCTCGCACTTCCGTGTTGCAAATGTCATTTTCTTTAGTATTTCGTAGTTCACGATGATATTTGTAGTTTTTCAGGGTAAGATAACCCGATGATAAAACTGAAGAACCCTTTTGGAGTCGTTCAGGTATCTATATCAGTAGTAATTAATTTCATTATCAGTTCGATAATTCTTACGATATCGAAGAAAATTGCGTGATATCTGTGTATGTTGGTGCTGACTTGACCAAAAGTGAATCTGCAAGGGTTCATTTTTGTGCTCTTTTCGGCTATAGTTGATGAGCGCTGAAAGTGTGAAATAGTTCAAGGCCAGTCGACTTTACACTTCCCAGTGCATAATTCTTGAATAAAACACTGTCATTAGTTGAAAACATTTTGAAATTCATTTACAAATATTTTTAACCACATTTCGAAATGATAAATTTCAGGATTTTCTCGCCGTAGGCTTCTACAGATATGGTCTCTTCCTGAGCAGGCATCCCAAGGTTCGTGCTTTGATCTTTTCGGTGCTCTAAAAATAGTGGTAAAAATTGCAAAAAAAACAATTTGATGGCCGTATTTTCGAAAAAAATAAAAACAAATTTAGATCTTCTCAATCGTCCCGCTCATTCTCACATGCATCCTCGGCCTAGGAGTCTTCAATATCAGAGTGGAGGTTATTTAGTAATGGATATTATATCTCAATGATAGAACGTTTCACTGAATTTATTTTTCATTCGTGATGCGCATCATTTTGACATCGTTACTATGTACTACGTTACTAAGTTACCATGATAGTATTTTTAATATTAACTATTCTGTTTTTTTCTAGAAATAACTAAATTACAGGATGATCTCCGCTTCCTGTACTCGCCCACACACTCATTGAGTCGATTCGAGTACCAGATCCACAAGGAATTCTCGGGAGACTCTACTAATGCGTGAGTTTTGATCTTTGATCTTTCGATAACTCAAAAATCTGATCTCAAACCTTCATCAAGATCACTGTTTCACTAGACAGAAAGGATAGAATAAAAATACAATAAATCAATCAGTGAAAAAATGTGTATTTTTTGCACGACTGGAGTGCAAGGATAAGCTTTTTCTTTGATCTTTGATCTCTATCGTAGTTTCTTTTCAGTTCCTACCTCTCCGTCACGGTTGAATGGCGGGACCGCTCATCTCCAAATCTGCTCGTTCCTGAGCGAGCTAAGATGATCACAGACTTGAATCGATACGTCTTGAGGAACATGACCATTGATATTGGAGAGGAAACGGTTAGGGGAATGCTTTATTACGGCAATAACTTGATCCTACTGAAGATACAGTACAATATTTGTTCAAAATACCTCTGGGCCTGTTCGATTCTTACGCAACTGGATTTATGAAACACAGGTTTTGATTTTGGAGAAATAAATCAGTTTTAACATCAATACTAAAAGCGCTTTCAGGTGAACTTCGGCGACAAAGTATGCCCGGGTCTGCCCAATTGTCCGCTGAGTAACACGATCGTCGAGATCTTCTTCGATACGTTCTGGAGCAAGAAGGTTTGATTATTTTTCCTCAATCAAGTTTCGCAGGCATACGTTCATAGATAATTTCCTTTACTAATTTTTAGTTATCACGAAACATCAGAAAATAGTGTTCTTTTCGGAATAAATTCTAAAATAAAAACATTACAGCTGCGTGAGGACCCTCGCATCAAGATCGAGTACCCGACCATGAACTTCTTCGACAACAAATTCTTCTTGCTCACGCACCTTTATGGGGTTTGATCTTTGATCTTTCAAATCTTTCTGTTTTCCATTAGTAATACATTAGTATATAAAAAAATATATCCAGTACAAACAACGCGGCAATCTTTAAGGTATCTGTTGTTTGCCTGATATTTGTCCGACTAAGTCTTTGATCTTGCATCATTACAGGTAACTCCGGGCGGCCCACTCGGTCTCCAACACATCGACATGGTGCATCTCATCTACATGATCCCGTCGTACAAGGAGGTGAGTGATCTTTGATCTTTGAGCTTCAGGGATTGATTTTAAAACAATCAACAACATAAAAGATCTGAGTGATTTTTCTCATCCTTTTTTTTCGGTGGCTGTTCGGTACATATTTGTTCTATTTTATTCTATTTTGATGTGTGTGAATTACTTTATCATCGACCAATAATTACATAACATGCGTTGAGCAACATATTCAATGGCAATTCAATGACTGAATTTACAAATTACTGAACAATATTTGCTCTTTTGGACGTGCTTGGACCTTCTTCGTCATCCCCGTCATTCCGGCGCTTGCGCGTAGAATCATTTGAATCATCCGGCTGACCCGCCTCTGGTGCCTCTTGACCCGCATGAGGTTCCATCTCATCCTCGAGGTCCTCCCACAGCCGAACGTACCCGGTGCGGGTCCGGCAGATAGGGCAGTCGAGCCGCGCGGATGCATTGCCTGCAAATTTTATTTTTGCTTTCAGTGACATTTATTCGACAGTTGTAAACTTAATAGTTTAGCACAGTATTTGCGGTTGTCAGTGGATTTTCTCGACAAGACAAGTATTCTTACCACCAGTCATTTGCTCTGCACATGGCAAACAGAGACACGCGTGTCCGCAAGCGACGAGGACGGCGCGGACGCGCGGATTGTCCGCGTAACACGCGCCACAGCGACGCGCGTACCGCATTGCGAGCACCTCACTGAAAGAATCGACATGCACCATGTGCAGTTTTTGTTCATCGACACCCTACTCATCAGATAAATGTAGAGATAGCTCACGGTGTCTCATTCGCATCTCGCTGCGTCTGCCAAGCTGCGAGCTGCGCTGCGTCCGGCACTGCAGCAACAGCTGCAGCTGCATCAGGCAGCTCTCGGAATCGATCGCGCAGTTCGCGAAGTCGTCCTCGAACCATCTCCAATTCTGCAGCCCGTGCAGCAGCGCGCTCGTTCGCATCTTCCTCTCTTGCTCGTGCTGCAGCCTCCTCCTGATAACGCATTTCTATCTATCTTTAGAGACCGCAACGTAATTGACCGAATCTGTAGTGAGGACATGTTTGGGTGTCCAAAGTATCCCTCTTGGTCTGAATAAGATCATACTTTTTGTGTACATCTCATCTCTTTGTCGATATCTCATCTCCCAACCGAGTTATGGGTCAAAAACCATGCGCTTTGGGCTGCTAGCCGATCAGACCTTCGGCGGGGCCAGATCGGCTAGCAGGGCTCAATGCTGATCGGTCCGCTGTCCATTTTGCAATATAGAAAGCGCGTGCGACACGTTTGTCCTTGTTTACAGATTCGTGGCCTGCCAACGTGACTTTCGCAATAGCGAACAAACGTACACACACAGAGAGACATCTCTCCTTTATATATAGTAGATAGATAGATTTATGATAACTTCCATCCATATGTACAAGAAATATTACCTGAGCGTGATTTACATCCCTCAGCCAGTGAATGTGATCGTCTATCGGCTCCAAATTTGCATCCCTTCCAGCAGCACGCTCGTCTTCACCTGCAGCCCTCGCAGCCGCGCGTACTGCAGCCCGCGGTCTCGCCTAATAAGGCATATTTTTAACTCTGTTCAACCATCAATATGCCTCAAATAGGGCGCTAAGTCGGAGCTAAATTTATATCAGGAGTCTCTCGCCTCGAAAAGTTTTCATCCGACCTAGTGTCCTCCAATAATACCCATAAATGATATTACGCGAATGATGATTCCCGGTTCCTCCATCAGCTCCAAGTCTGCCGCCCGTTGATTCGCCTGTGCCGCGTCGCCCTGTGAAGCGTCCATTTATCCCTGTCCACCCATAAATACTTGACTAAATATAGGCAATGATCTTACTCGAATGATAGGCGCCTGCAGCCGTCGAATTGCAGCCACCCGAGCCTGCAATTCGCGATCCTGAGCTCGCGCCCGCTCTATTATGGCTGCCCTTTCAGCAGCTAGCTCATCTTCATCTCCAGCCGCTCGCATCGGCCTCGCCTGACAGTGCATATTTATAATCATCTATATTCCTCAAATAATGCATATAAATGATATTACCCGAATGATATCGTCAAACTCCAAGTTTTCCGCATCTCTTGCCCACCTCCACCTCTGCGCCCTGGACTGCTCATCCTCGTCAGCTCTTCTCGCTTCTCGAGCTGCAGCCAACCGAGCCAGCTCATCGCGTTGGTGAGCCAGCATCCGCCTTAAGGCAGCAAATCTTGCAGCAGCACTTGCAGCAGCTCCTGCAGCAGCTCCTGCAGCAGCTCCTGCAGCAGCTCTTGCAGCAGCACTTGCAGCCTCTGCAGCCCTCGCTTCTTGGGCTGCAGTCATCCGTGCGCGCCTCTCGTTTCGCTGAGCTCGCGCCCGCTCCAATATGGCCGCCCTTCTGTCCGCATCTTCCTCTTCGTCTGCAGCCCTTGCAGCCTGCTGCTCGGCTCTTCTCGCTTCCCGAACAGCATCTGTCCGGGCGCGCCACTCGCGAACCTGAGCCTCCCTTCTGGCAGCCCTTGCATCATTTCCCGCAGCCCTTGCATTCAGTGCAGAGCCCCTGGCACGTTGAGCTGCAAGCATACGAGCACGCCTCTCTCGATCATCGATTTCGGCAGCCCTCGCAGCCTCCTGATCATCTGCACCCTGTTGCGTTGCAGCCGGCTGCACTATTTGCGCCTGCCTTGCTGCAGCTTGCCCCGCTTCCCGCTGCTGCGCCTGATAAACAAATTATTTATGTATA
This sequence comes from Pristionchus arcanus, assembly GCA_900490705.1. Classification (NCBI taxonomy): domain Eukaryota; kingdom Metazoa; phylum Nematoda; class Chromadorea; order Rhabditida; family Neodiplogasteridae; genus Pristionchus; species Pristionchus arcanus. The sequence continues at coordinate 160,732 of LS486586.1, forward strand.
ATACTGACAATGAACCAGGAATTCCGCCTCGCGTTTCCCTATCTTATCTTTGAACTATGTTTGCAACAACAAATAGGATGAAACTGATGAAAAGATTAGGGTCGTACCCGCTCTGTTGCTGCGACAACAGCAGCCGCTTCATCAGCATATGGTGCGGCCCGACGCACCTGATAACGAATTTATTATTTTATTGACGCAAAGTTGTTTATTGCTCCGCGCGTTACAAAATTTCTTTTAAACTACACAATGACCGTAAAACCAGCCCATTAATAGAGTTTTAGCATTAGAAACTAAGAAAAAGCATGCGAAAATATGTAAAAATGTGAAAAGTAATACGAGTGCTTTCCCCGATGAATCCTAGGAACCATAGTGATGAAAAAAGTAGAGCGGCGTACCCGATCTGCGTTTGTCTCCCTTTCCGCCGCACTTACTGCCAACACATTTCTACTAATGACAGCTTGCATTCGCTCCTCTGCTTCCTCAGCAGCAGCATGTCGCTGGCGCGTCAAGTCCGCCCGATGCGCGGCATGCGCATCCACTGTACTTCCAGGTTGCTCATCGGGTCTTTCGCTAGTTTCCGGCCTTGGAATGGGCATCTGGAAGAGCAAACGAAATGTAAAGCTTTTAACGTCGCTCACAATGTATAAATAGACAAATATGTTCTAAAATCCCATAATGAAATAAATGGTACTTTGACGTAAGCCAAGAAAGCTTGAATAAATTGCTTCGAAGATATGTATCGCTAGTTGAGGCATGTTATATGAATAGGATGTGCGCGCGATTTAGCCATTACATAAAGAAAAAGTTGAATTGTGCTGCGCTTAAAAACAGGAAAAAAAACAAAAAAAGGCATTGAGAAAAAGGTTGTGAAATTTCTTACAGTATCCCTTGAATGTTTCAATTCGGTCAGGTACTTTGCTGCCGGTCAAAAAATATATTTCATTTTTCCCTTTTTTCTAATATCTTTTATAACTTTTTTTAATATTTAGTAAATGACTGTTCACACACAGACACAACGCACACCATCAATTTAGAACCAATTAAATCAAACGGTATAAAAAAATCAAACGGCCTTTCCCGACTGTGTACTTCCTTTTTCTGATGTTTATTTTAACTTATTAAAAAATTAGAAAGATTATTTTATCGTCGAATATGTACATAACATGCTTTGAGCTATGACAATTCAATGGTTGAACTAGCAAGAAATGGTCACTGTGAAATATTCGCCCTTTTGGAAGTGCTTGGACATTCTTCGTCATTCTTGTTGTTGCGACGTTTGCGTGCGGGTCCACTATCCGGATCACCAGTTCCTGATGCCTCTTGATCCGCGCGCGGGTCCATATCTTGCTCGAGGTCTTCCCACAGACGTACGTACCCTGTACGGGCACGGCAGATTGGACAGTCGAGCCGTGCGGATGGGTTGTCTAAAATGGCAATGTGATTTCGTAGGATTCTTTCAAAAACAATTACTACGCACAGCTTTCATGGGACTTGAACGAATAATTACCTCATAATACACATTTTTGTATTTGATTTTCGCAACGGACATTAAATAATACAAAATGACATTAAATAATACAACGTGGCAAAAAATATAATAAGGCAATGAATCTGACCACCAGTCATCTGTTCGGCGCACGGTAGACAGAGACACGCGTGTCCGCACGCGACGAGGACGGCGCGGATACGCGGATTGTCCGCGTGACACGCGCCACAGCGACGCGCGTACCGCAACGAGAGCACCTCACTGAAAGTAAACGATGACGTTTCGACTTATTTTCATCGAAGAGTGAAGAATATCAGCTCAAAATCTAACGATACTTCTGTGTGTAAAAGCCACTCACGGTCGCTCATTCGCATCTCGCTGCACCTGCCATTCGGCAAGTCGCGCTGCGTCTGGAGGTGCAGCAACTGCGGGCGCAGCTGCAGCCAGTAGGTTACGACGTGCTTCCTGGGCCGCTTGTGTTGCAGCAATTGCATCCCTCATCTCGATCATTCGGGCCCGGAGATCCATCAGGAGTGCATGTCGATCCATTAATGAAAACTATTACATGAGTCACAGCGGGCGCCGGCAAGGTCGCGTGGCGCTGCGCGAGAGCGCTTGCGTTCTCCACTACTGCCGCCCGCCGCTCCGCCTGATATCCAAATGATTTGTTACCAATTACACTAGCCGCCATAATTATATGACATCGTGTTTTTCGACCATAACTTGTAAATTGTAAATTGATCGTCAAACTTCGCCCAAAGTTGCTACATGTATTGGAGAATGTTAACCTGAAATTTGGACACAGTGAAAAATTCGACTCGAGAGCTACCGCTCTTCACCAAACACTTACTGAAAATGACTAATTTCGCGAATTGAGGGCCTATCAATGCCAAATCTCCTGGAATGTTTTGGGATCATTAGATGATGTTACCGGCAAAATTTGAACATGATTGCTCAACTAGAAAGAGATCTACAGTCGAAAAAGTTCAAAAAGTGACCGTACTTTGTCATGCTGCAACTTATCGAAAAATGGACCATGCACTTAACTAAAGAGTGGGATAAGTAGCGCCGAAGTAGTTCTTTCGCTACAGTATATTTTCATTTGTTCAATTTCGAAACTAAATTTTTACCCACCAAATTTTAGAAATATGACGATTTCTGAAAAAGTAGTGATTCCCAGTGCCCTAGCTGCCGATTTGAATTTTCTCTAAATTGACAAGAAATTATATTTGTAATCACAAAATACTTCCACAGCCAAAATTTCATCAAGATTGATTGACTTAGAAAGAAGTTATGGTCGAAAAACACGATGTCATATAATTATGGCGGCTAGTGTATATCCAAATGCTACCAAACCAGGACTTCCGTTTCTCGTCTCCTTGGTTATTGTTGTTTTTTTTTATAAAATAAAGGTTTGTCGTATTGCGCAATCAAGAGCGCTAGCGAGCAGATTGTATCCAAGTGATGCACAAATAAGCTCGTACCGGATCTGCGACTGCAACAATTGCAGCACCTTCTTCATCATAAGCTGCGACCCTTGCAACCGCCCGATGCAGCGCCTGATAACGAATTGATTAGCAACGAAATAAAAGCGCGTTCGCACTCGAATCGCGCATTACCTAGTGCACAACCGCAGTGCTCATAGAGTGAGGAAAAGAAAAGCACCAGGAACTTCTTCGATTTTTGGCTCATGTAACAACAGCTCTGCATGTGCAGGGGGTGGGGATGAGAATGATAGAGAGGGAATACAGTTCTGGCGATTCCCCCCCCCCTGAAAACAGGGCGCCCGGGGACGCCCCGGGTGTCCCCTAGTGTCCCCCGGCCTCTGGCGCTTTCAGGAATTTTCAAATTGGGGCGAATTTGTGCCCGTTGTATTCAGCTACCAATTATGCAAAGATCCATGTAGAATAATAAAATAAAATAGTTAATTATGAATATTATTTTGATTTTCAAAAAGACAGCGAATAAAACGATTCGTGCATTGAAGAGTACACCTTGCGGTATTTATGCGCTGCAGCTGCAAAATAATTTACTAAATGCCGTAGGTTGTAGGTGTACTCTTCGATGCACGAATCGTTTTATTCGCTGTCTTTTTGAAAATCAAAATAATATTCATAATTAATTATTTTATTTTGTTATTCTACATGAATCGAAGCAGAATTGGTAGCTGAATACAACGGGCACAAATTCGCCCCAATTTGAAAATTCCTGAAAGCGCCAGAGGCCGGGGGACACTAGGGGCACCCGGGGCGTCCCCGGGCGCCCTGTTTTCATAGGGGGAATCGCCAGAACTGTACTCAAAAAATCGAAGTGCCGTGCACCATACCCGGTCTACTTCTGCATCTCTTTCCGCGTCCCTTGCTTCCGCTCGATCCACCACTGCCCGCGCTGCTCTCCTCTCGCGAACCGCAGCCAGCAATTGCTCCAGTTCAGTGGCCCTTTCGGCAAGAGCTTGTAAAGCACCTTCCGATATCCGACGAGCTGGCTGTTCTTCGGGTCTTTCTCTATTTTCCGGACTTGGAAGGGGCATCTGAAAGAGCAAAGCTATGTGTGATTTGTCGCTCGCATGATTTATGATAGAGAAATAATCAAATAACTAAAAAGAGCTGAGAGCTAAATGAAGGGTTTTTTCTAAGGTGAACAATGTAGGCTTGAATAAATTGCTCTGTAAATGTGCATGTTATTTGAAAAGTACCGGTGCGCTTTTCCGCGTTCGCATAATAAGAAAAGTCGAATTATTCTGCGCCTAAAATGCGAGAAAACATGGTATTGAGACAAACAATTGAGATTGCATACAGTATCACGTGAACAGTTCAATTGGGTCAGACATTGTGGGGCCAGTCACAAAACATATTTTTATACTTTCATAGTAGCTAATAGTATGGAATTAGTATTGTTTTTTCTTAATTTTAAATAATTGAAAACTCATATAAAGAAATTTAAAAAACAATTATCGGTTCCGATACGCAATAATGTTTTGGCGAACGATTTCTCTCCTAGAATATTCTATGCGCAGCTCAAGTGGTATTCAGGTCAGGGGAAAAATCAGAAGAGCCTGATCAGAAATCTACAGGGTGCGCCATAATTATCGCAACTTTTTTTAAAGCATGGTAACTTCAGTGATGTTTGACTATTTGAGCTATCTTAAGTATGTTTAGATAATGAACCCTTCTAGCGTTTCCTATTTAAATTTGGCGCTAGTAGGTTGAACCGTACTGGAGTAATGAGATGATCTTTGAACCGATTCCCCGAAATGGGTAGCGCAAACAAGTGGCAATCCAAAGATAGATTATTATCTTCAAAATATCAATCGTCCAGGTCATTTCTTGGCACATGGAGTAAGGGTGTATCATTGTTGTTCAAGTATAGAAATTTCGAAATTGTTTGCTGCTTCATCACTGAGCAATGCGATGAAACGCCTACCCCTCATTTCAGCAATATTTCGAGTTTGGACCTGAATATCTCCGACATCTTTATCGATATCTCAATGAAATCCTACCACCACTAACGTGTATAGTAGTACTTTCATACGATAAAATTTGAACTCATTCTTAAAAACTATGGAAAAGAATGGACGCTTTAAATTTTGGATAGAATTCTCAAGTCCGCGGTTTCACAAGATAAGAAAAAAATAATGCAGAGAAATAATAGCTGCAAAATTTTCCAGTTGGAAATTTTATTTTGTTCTCAGGAAAGCTCCTTAATATTTCTGGCCTGTTTGCACTCATCTATCTTCGACGGTTTTAAAATTCTATAATTTTAAAAGGCAATGCATTGAAGACATCATTTTTTAATCTTCTACTGCATCTGGATAGTATTAAAATTTTTGATAAAGGGTAATGTTATTTGGCATACCTAAATTGATTGTTCTTTAAATATTTCTCGATTTCGACAGGTTACAGAAAAGATAGAATATCATTTACCCAATTTTCCGAAAAATGGTGAGAATTACACAAAAAAGAGCATCGCGAAAATCAATTGTAGAATATGTATTTCGAGTCCATTTAAAAATTGAAGTGTGATATTTTCAAGTACCACAGATGCTGTTTCTATGCTAACAATTTTAGAGTAGAGGCCATCTTGGAAAAAAAGTTACACTTATTCGAACATGTCAAATAGTACCGGACTTCGAGGTCCAGGTTCAAGCTACTTCTTTCCCCTGCCATAAAAGTGGCAATCAACAAATATTCAAACTTCTATAAATTTTTAAACATCCATAGGCTATACTAAACGTGGCTCAAATTCGACAAGGCTTCGAATTGTTTTAGGGAAGATACGCTCTATTGAAAAAGTTGCGATAATTATGGCGCACCCTGTATAATGTAAAGATCAAAGATCAATTACACCGTTCCAGTTCACCTCCGAAGAAGTGTGCAAGGCGTTCGAGACACGGCTGAAGGAGGTGCTCGAAGGCAAAAGCGAACTGCAAACAACCATGTTCAGGTTTGCATTATCTTAGAAGCAAATTAAAATTATTTATTTAACTGTTTTCATGAGATAAGTCTGCCGATGGGACACATCGGTAGTTTCTCAAAGCATAGATTGATGAATTACAATGTAGTTTTATCTTTGTAGTCTGCTCTGGTGTGCGAATTCATGTTTGATCCAAGCAAATTTCCAAGTTGCGACCAGGCCTGAAGGCACCTTTGATTTTTGCTTGCATCCAACTTGGAATTATGCGTGGATGCAACTTGGAAACCCTTTATTGCTTGGATCCATGAGAGGGTGCGCACACCAGAGTGTAGTCTGATCTTTAATCCTTGCAGTTTGTCCATTCTCAAGGACGAAATGCAGAAAAACGCGACGTACACCATTCCATTCATCTCGCTCACCATTCTGCTGTTGATGAGCTTCACCGTAGGATCATGGTGAGTAGTAGTTTGATCTTTAATCTTTGTAGTTTGATCTACAGTTCACATTTTGCACGTTGTAGCGAATGCGAAAGAAAATAGATCTGATCTCTTAATTTTGTAGTTTTTCTTCTCTACTTCGCTGCAGATATTTTTACAATTGTAGTCTTCATTGGCCTTCGCTGTTGTAGTCAGATCGATGATTTCATTGTAGTTTGTTGTTTGATCGTTGACCTTTCAGCATGACGGGAGACTGGATTACGTCGAAGCCGATCGAAGCGATGATGGGAATCTTCACGTCGACGCTGGCTATTATCTCATCTGGCGGGCTACTATTCGGACTCGGGATACCCTTTGTGCATCAGGTAAGGAACGCAGGATGATCTTGCAAAAACACATAGATATATTCATGGAAAAATTCCTGGTAGGAGTCTTGATGCAAGCGTCATTGATAGTGTTTCACGATGAAGTTTGCACGATACATTTTGTAGTTTGGTATCTGATCTTTGATCCCGTCGCAGGTCACCGTCATGCCCTTTATCGCGTTGGCTATTGGAGTGGACGACACGTCAGTTCATCTTTGATCCATCGTTTCTTTTGTAGTTTGATCTTTGGTCCCTAAACTATACTGTCACGTATTTCAGATACGTGATGCTCGGCGCGTGGCAGGACACCAAACGAACTCTATCACCGGAAAGAAGAATGGCCCTCGCACTGGAGGAGGCGGGGACGTGAGTGTTGATCTTTGATCTTAAAATTTTAAATTATTGAGTGTTTTCCGTACAATATGGAACGACATCATCCGTAATCGGACTAATTTTAATTGCTCTCTAATTTCAGAGCAATCTCCGTCACTTCCATCACGTCCATCCTCTCATTTGGCATCGGTGAGTTAATCTTTGGTCTTTGATCTTTGTCCTGCAAACTTTGAATTTCTAAATCCACTGAATATTAGTTCTTGGTTCAACTGGATAGATGCCGTAAAGGCAATCCGTTTTCACATCTCTGGTAGTATAGTGGTTAGTATCCGCGCCTGTCACGTGCGAGACCAGGGTTCAATTCCCGGCCAGAGAGAATCTTTTTTTCACAAAATTTGGCAGCTACAACTATATTTCTGCTATTTTTTCTGAAGGGGATTGATTAAATTATCCAGCGAGTACTGCTGGGATACCTCTTCTCTATTTTCCGGCCTTTCTTTTTCTCGCTTCATCCACAGTTAAACCAATTGTTTCGTGGTCCAAAAAAAACAGAAAGATGCCAGTCGTTGATCTTTGATCTTTCTCCAGGAACGATGTCTTCCACTCCTGCAATCGCTATCTTCTGCAAGTTCATCGCCATCGCCGTCGTGTTTGACTGGACGTATCAGGTGGGTGTTTGACCTTTGATATTTACTCATTAATTTTGAAATGACTAATTTCGAGTTATTTTTTTAGTTCAAGTGTGAGGAAGTGTTCATGTCACCTCTTCAGTCGCTATTCCTATTCTTTCCGTTGGGGGTTTATTATGATCCGCTCAACTTTCTTTTCGTTCCAGCTCACATTCTTCGCCGCCGTGATGGCGCTTGGCGCTAGAAGAGAGGCGGCCGGATATCACTGTGTCATGGTGTGGAAGAAGTTGCCGCAGAAGGATATTGATCAGGTGGGGGAGATCAAAGATCAACCATAGGATGTTTATGTATTAATAGCTTCATGAGCGCCTGTAGATCCTCAGTTCCTCAGGACCTAGTCTACAGGAAGATTTTTTTCCTCTGAAATACGTTATGTTCCGCGCATTAGTAAAAAAAGAGAAGAGATGTATGTAGTTCAATCGCGTGAAATCTTGCTTACAAAAGAAACCTAGATAGAATGCTATTTGTTTTTCATGCTCCTATTTCCAGTCTAAATGCCCTGATGCTATCTCGCCTACTCGCCGATTCTTCGAGGACAAATTCGCGCCCTTCATCTGCCATCCCGCCACCAGGTTTGATTTATTTTATTTTATTTTTTTAAATTTTTTTATAACTATTTTTTTTTGAAAAAAACTATTTTATTTTATTTTATTATTTATAAAAAAGCAATGTTGTGCAAGTGGGCAATTGTACAGCTCAATTGTGTGAACAAATGGTTAGAAAGAAATATGAGATCTCTAAGCAAGAATAATGTGTAGCGAAGAACTGATTACAACAGAAATGATCTTTGATCTTAGCAGCGGAATCAAAATGATTTCACAGTGTCGAATTATTGAATGTCACGGGTGTTCCCGTCGTAGTAGAAATGTTGCGGATTCGCTTCTTGACCAAAAGACGGCCTGAATTTGGAATTCAAAATTTTTAAATTAATTTCATCATTTTTTCCAAATCCAAAAACCCGGAAGTGCGCTCTCCACAACACCGCGTGATTATGTGCCGTTCAAGTGATGATGATAAGAAGTTTTTTTTCAATTGTTACTCCAACTATCATGTGCTTTCATGATGATTGTGATGTACTAGTAATGCGAAATGACACGAGAATCTCACCCAGACCAACTGAGCGGAGCGCAAAGTGTCGAATCGATTTGTTCAGAGCGAAGTAGATAAACGGAGGCGAACCTGCGTTTAATTTTATAAGTTACTTTATTATTTTTGAAAATACCATGACTGAGCTGCCATGCGACTTGGCCAGCGATGATTACTGGTGGAGGGGCCGGGAGGAAGTTCATGTAGACGTAACTGAAGGGCGACGATTACTACTTTCACAAAATTGAGACAATTTTTCACTGCGTGTGCGTGGGCGACGTTTACGACTCACACCAGCGCAGCGACGAGGTTCACGCAGCAGATGAGCATGGCTTGCACGAAGACCGGCGTATTGCTGATCACCCTCGATTTAGAGGCATCGGAAGACATTGATTTCTGAAAAAGTCAGTTATCGATTGGGTTTGTCGGTGTGACTACCGTACACTCTTGATCACGAGCACGATGCAGAGAGCCATGTAGAGAAGACAGGAGCAGGAGGCGACGACCATGTTGTGTACGGCGTGCGGCACGTTCACGTACTGAAGGCGACGATTATCATTTTTACAAAATCGTTACATTTTTGCATTGCTTGAGCATGGTCGACGATTATCATCGTCGTAAAATCGACACAATTTTACACAGCGTGTCCTAATCTGTTTCTTTGACATTCATTAGATGGGATAATAATGTCGCCCAATCTTCCGTAATCGGAAACGCAGAGCAAAGATTTTTTTTTTTTGCCTACGCAGTTTTTGAATGGAGCTCATTTGTATAGAAGCATCATGGAAAAAGTGATCGCTTGCATCTCAAATGAAAGCTGCACGGTTCGAAAACATATTTTCAACAATCCTTTAGAAAATCAAGCAGCGATGACTACTACATTCGTAAAATCAGCTTCATTATGCACTACGTGTGCGTGGTCAACGATTCCCACTATGACATAATCACGGCAATTTCTCATTGTGTGTGTATGGTCGACGTTTACCTCGTCGGTCTCGTGCCCGGGTATGAAGGGCGAGAAGAACATGGACTGCAGAGTTGAGTTGAAGATTACCTGAATCGGTCAATGATTACTTAGTGAGACAATAGAATTTTGGTGCCCAATACACGGCTCAATGCACTGAACCATACACTTTTTGTCTCTATGAAGCAATGTCTCTTATCTTTTACCAGCCTAAACCATGGTTTTACTAATAAGATTATAAATTCTGGGTGGTCTTTTACTATTATATTGTGCATCTATTCCTAGGCTACAATATCTCTTCATGGAAGGTTTTTGATTGTGTCACAAGAGAGTGTATTCATTGTAGGCGGCGGTGGGGGTGGGAACTCTTGGTTGCTCTGTTCATTATCCTGCTATATCTATAGAACACGCCGCCACAATCTAATATTGTACCGGGCAACAACGGCTCCGTTTTTTGCAGCTGCTACAAGCGTAAAACCACATCACGCGCTCGCGCGGTTGCAGACAGATTTGGAGTGGAGTGGGGGGCTGACCACTGGTCTCTTCGTAGCACAAAATTAGGAGATGTACAGTAGGGCTGACAGGGTGATGAATCCGTCTCTTCATTCCGCGTGCTCTCTCGTCGCTCTGATCGGTGAGAGAGAATGCGGAATGGCGAGACGAATTCTTCATCCGACAGCCCTAATTTACAGGATACTAACCGGTCGAGTGAAGAAAATCATGAATATTCCGTATGCAGTGCACATTCCAATGTAAATGTTTGTCTTCGTGCTCTGAAAATGTTTTTGTAAGGAATGAAATGCCGGAAATGCGAACCGTAAAGAACTGAGAGAGATTCAGCATTTCGCAGAGGCGATTGAGCGCGAGAACGAGGCAGCACGCGGAGGCGATGCACCACATGCCTGAAAAGGCGATTACAGTACCCTACCGTATCTCGGAGGTGTGATAACTACCGTAACCCCTTGTTGCATACCGTATACCACATGTCTGACATGGAGTTACAGTTACCTACCGTTCCTGGGATATTTTGTAACTACCGTAATCTCCACTTACCGTATCCAGCAATTCCGACGCCTGCAGCCATCACGGGGTCGGAGCAGTAGACGGCGCCCTGGAACGACAAACTTTGAATACAAAAATCGAAACCATGACGAAAATAATCAGCAGCTAGAAGGCGTAAAAACCCATGATAGATGAGAATAGAAATGTCATTTTTCTGAGTATTGCCAGTGCCAGTCATCTTCCGGCTTTCTCAACTTCTCGTTCTTTATCTATCTGGCAATACTTAGAAGAACGAAGACAGAAAGAACGAAGCAAGAGCGGATGATATTTTTGATATTTTAGCTAAAACATTAATAAGGTTTGTTATATCTGGGGCTGAAGTTAGTTACCAGAATGGAATCCAGATGTTATTATGCGACCGCGAGACAGCCTACCTGTATCAGCAAAACGCCAAACAGCACGCAATTGGCCATAATGGCAACCATGTCGAGTAGCGCCAGCCAAAACATTATCTAAAATAATTAATTTAATTAATTAAGTCAATTAACTTAATTAATTACCTTAATGCACGATGAGCGCAGGTCCTTGCCCAGTCCGATCATGCAGGGAATGTAGAGGATCTGAACGGGGGTTGGGTCTCGCAACGATTGATTGGATTACGGTAGTTCAGAACTGTATTCTACGGTTTCCATCAGGATAGAAAGCCTCCAGGAGTCTCAAACATTGCTTAGGTAACGGTATTCATAGTGTATGCCCTACGGTTTCCATCGGATAGGGAGGCTGGATAGGGAGGCCCCGCTTGGATTACGGTATCCGGGTCCCACAACGATCGCCCGGGCTACGGTACCTCTGTGATGATTCCAAATACGAGAGAGTACCAGCCGAAGACGGGTTGCTTGACGCCGAAGTCGTCGGCCCACTTCTGACCCGGAGGCATTACCGCGCTGAAATTGAAGCTCTCGTTTTGCTGCCTACGCGAAATGAGAAATTGGTACAAAGCACTCATTCTGATTTTTTTCATTGAAAACATCAACGCCAGCCTTATCGCACTGAAAAATAGCTTATATTGATTTGCTGAGACTCATTTGATTCTCAGCGACCGCTCAACGGAAATGGAGTAATAGGTGGAATGATGAGTTTCAGTCTATCAATGAAAGGGAATGAATGGAGATTGCGACGATGAGTACGACTTAGATCGCGATGAAGGAATAAATATTTAGCAAACGCATGAACTGAAATTACCTGCAATTATAGGCTGGTCCCTGCAGCATTGTGGGCATGAATTCGTACTGAGCACCGACCATTCTAAAATTTAAATAATATTATATAAAAATAAATAATTTAAAAACAACGTTTTCTGCATACGGCGCGTAGATAAGAAACGCAATTAATGCTAGAGGGAGGCGGGACGCGCGCTGGAATCTTTCTGATGAAAGAAAGTGGGCGGAGCTTGGCGATACGAAGATAATCTTTAAAGGAGGATTAGGAAGGGGAATTTTCGCGGAAATGTCACGTCGCCTACGCTGTCAGTCGTCAAGAATAGATCAATGAACTTTTGAAGTGTACTTAGCATCATTGGAATTGGTACGATCTTACAAGGGAATGGTAACTGGAGTCGGTAAAATTATCGAACGACACCCATTGGACATCGTAGGGGACCCGATGGACGATCGATTTCCGTTTTCAGAAATGGCCCATTAAATTTTTAATTAATGTTATTTACATAATTAGTTTGTGTGTGATTTTGCGCGTGCCTCTCTCTTCGGTTCTTGTGCTCGTCTCGGAGAAGGGAAGACATGACCTCCGTGGCGCAGTAGGGAAGCGCCTCGCCTATCGCTTTTGCTCTCGCTGGTTCAATGCCGCTCCAAGCCAAATCTCTTTTGCTCTTTTTTTGGATTTGGGTTTTTTTACTTTTGTAACGTACATTTAAAATGAATTATGTTTTACCATATTTTTAGTGATACCACATACTGATTACACATACTGACTACACATACTGATTAACTGTAAAATTTGTGAAAAAAGTTATGATCAGGTTGATGCACAAAAAAATCTGTAGAAGTGCTACTATGTATTTTCACATGAATGTACGTTTCAAAAGTAAAAAAACCCCAAAACCAAAAAAAGAGCAAAAGAGATTTGGATGGCCCATTAAATTTTTAATTAAAGTTATTTACATAATTAGTTTGTGTGTGATTTTGCGCGTGCCTCTCTCTTCGGTTCTTGTGCTCGTCTCGGGGGAGGGAAGACATGACCTCCGTGGCTCAGTAGGGAAGCGCCTCGTCTATCGCTTTTGCTCTCGCTGGTTCAATGCCGCTCCAAGTCAAATCTCTTTTGCTCTTTTTTTGGTTTTGGGGTTTTTTTAACTTTCGAAACGTACATTCATGTGAAAATACGTAGTAGCACTTCTACAGATTTTTTTCGTGCATCAACCTGATCATATTTCACAAATTTTACAGTTAATAAGTATGTGTAGTTAATATCACTAAAAATATGGTAAAATCTAACTCATTTTAAATGTACGTTTCGAAAGTAAAAAAAACCCCAAAACCAAAAAAAGAGCAAAAGAGATTTGGCTTGGAGCGGCATTGAACCAGCGAGAGCAAAAGCGATAGGCGAGGCGCTTCCCTACTGCGCCACGGTGGTCATGTCTTCCCATCTCCGAGACGAGCACAAGAACCGAAGAGCGAGGCACGCGCAAAATCACACGTAAACTAATTATGTAAATAACTTTAATTAAAAATTTAATGGGCCATTTCTGAAAACGGAAATCGATCGTTCATCGGGTCCCCTACGATGCCCAATGGGTGTCGTTCGATAATTTTACCGACTCCAGTTACCATTCCCTTGTTAGGTAACTTCATGCATGGCATGAGATAATGGGTGAGATTGTCAAGGGTGAAGAATGCATCTCTTCAATCCTGGAATTCGCTGGAAAAAATACACTGAATGAAGAGGCAGATTTGTCCTTCTGACATCCCTTTTTATGGGCCAATGAGAGGATGAGTTTCAAATTTCTTATATAACGTCATAGTACAGGTGAATGACGATTCCGTGGAGAAATTGACTTCCCGAAAAAAAAAATTACAGTAAGAACAACCCCTTTCGCGTGTTGGCGTGGAACTTCACTCCGAAAATAATTTGCATTTATCTCTAACCGAAAATTTGTCATCTTTACACACATGCTGTCAAAAAAAAATCTTTTCTGAGCGTTTTCTAGAGTCGTTTGCATCCAAAAGACCAATCTGACGCACATTACCATGCAAGTTGCAAGAGCTAGAAATGACGACTAACTCGGTTTTCGGAGCAATCTCGTAATTCCTTATGCACACTGGCTACAAAGTTTCTAATTTGGATTGAGTAGGAGAGACTAGCAAGATCTCTAACTGGGATTCTTATCCATTTCACATTGCATCAATCGTCTGGACACTTCTATGGACTTCGCCATAGGTGGGGATGAGAAGGGTATGAAAAGGAGAAGGAAAAGTCGAACTAGCTTGTTATCACATTAGTTTTCAATACTGTTATTTCGGGCTAGGAAAAAGAAAAAAACGGGTGTAAAAAGGGGATATTTAGTGGTGATCGCAGCTTTCGCGTTATCTTTGTGGCTATGCTACCCGAGAACAGCTCCCACCTAGCGTTGTCTTACAAATGTGAAGTCGCTTGACTTGGTTGCACATTTACCTTTTTAACGGAGTAGCATTTGAGCTGAAGACGAGGGTCATTATTCTAGTCGCTAAGAGACTCCAGTATTCTGAACATTATGGAAACATCACATGTGCATGTAAAACGCCCAGTCATTCCATATCTGACTGAAACCGGTGCTGGTTCTATCAGGTTCAGATAGATTGCATCTATTGTATTTCAATAGCAATGGTGGGTATAGATACTCTGGAATAATTCTCAGAAAGGTACTAGATCTAGGGATAAATACGTGCGGAAAGTACGGTTTCAGATATTTGATTCGCGAAAAAAATTTTATCTCTGAAAACATAGCATAGAAAGCGAGAATAACACAAGAATTTAACTGTACCACAGTCCCACTAAAGTATTCACTGCAGCTTCCAAGTATCAGCCGATACCAGGAAGTGCACACAGGTTTCTGGTTTCCGTTAGAAAAAAGTGCGCAAGCTCCGCCCACTTTTGGTGTGTACGATTTCGCAAAATCCTGCTAATCGCACCTATAATTTGATCTTATTGGGCCTTACATTTGGGCAATCAGACTGTCAATTCCCAGCATCGAACGCATATTATTCCCATGAACTTGGGATCTTTCTCGAAATTCTTTATTCTTTTTATATAGGGCGAAGACAGTTCGTGCGAGACTGTGGGTGTCTTACATCAAATGAATAGGTGGAATGGGAATAGTGAATAGCGTGGGAATCAAAACTGCGTGATGCGAAATTGAATTACAGCGGTTTGTGAACGCCGCAACGCAAATAACTCAGCTATGATGTGAAATCATTTTTATACGATCTTCTCATTCTCAGTAAATTCCCGCAATTGACATTGATGGAAATCGTGTATATTGCGTCGAAAATAGAGAAATATCTAATTGACCTAAAGGATTCACTCGACATGAGGCCAATTGATCATTCCAGAAATCGCCGTAGTGCTATGATAGCATCGCTTTTCTGGGGATCATCCATTGATGGGATTTTCTGAAAATAGCTAGATTTCGTAGGAATTCGTTCAAGATGTGTTGTGGACTTGCAATGATTCTAGAGTTCGCAAGACGTGTTATACGTTAAAAAATTCGTAGAAACATGTTCGAAATACGTGAAATTCTCTCCATTTCACGAGTTGTCTCACGAGAGAGTACGCTACATTAGGAGCATCACACGACACTATATTGTGTATCTATCTGTCTCTACTTTGATCTTCGGATGCATCAGCAACACATTTGCTTTTATTTACAGATATTTATGAGCGTGTACGAAATGATTCAAAGTGCTGTGGTGTGTCTAGTTCTGGTACAATCCGAAATGGAATATTAATTTTTAATCGTCGAAGTGAGAATGAGATCTGGGAAGCAAGATAATCCATAGTGCTTTGAACGAGATACAGATCTTGTACAATCCAAGATACTTTCGTGACGCATTTAAAATTCTCATCAACTTTTAATCGGCGAAATGAGACGTCAACGTCTGTAGATAATCTGATGTCGATAATTCCCAGAAAAATTTAAGTCAAAACGTGCGAAAAATTTCGGTACGGAACGTGTCGCACCTTTGTTGTTGGTAGAAGGCATGGAAAAAAATGACAAGCATGTGAAAAATGACATTGACGAATGACGAAATATCCTGCGAAATGATCACTGAATGGGTAGACATTTGCTCATGAACGTATAACTGTGATACGGTAAAGTCAATGGTTTCGAAAGTTATGTGGACAATTTACCAATAATAATTTTAATTGTTTAAAAACAAATTTGCAGAATCGTGATGATCTTTGTGTACGGAGCATACATCTTCACTGCGTTCTACGGATGTTCCCTGCTGGAGGTTGATCTTTGATCTCTGATCCTTACTCTTTGACTATTACTCCTTCTCATTGACACTTATTCTGAAACCAGCTCAATCTCTTCCTTTGTTAAATGAGAACTGGAATTGGAAAATTGGAACAAAAGAGTTCAAAGTGGCAGAATAATCTTTAATCTTTGATTTCTTGCAGCCCAACCTCACTCCATCTCGTCTAGTCGTCGATGATTCACCCCTCATCCACTATCTTCATCTGGCTCAAGACAAGATCTGGGCTGAGGGTATGGCATTCTGTGCTTTATGTAGGGATACGGAACCTAAGGAACGCTGTCTGGTCATCGAACTTCAAGATAAGACGTTGCACTCAGATTTCGCTATCCAGCTGCTGATTTTTAAAGCTTTAGTCAGAACGTGATTAGGAATAGGAAATGACAGAGACGATTATGATGGTCATGACGCCTGATAAGATCATGCTCTCTTCATCTCTCGTATCATTTCGTAGCTATTAGCATTTGAGAGAACCAGATCGTTAGCTTGATAATGTCGATGGCGAACGAGAAAAATGCCGAGGGAATCTGAGAAAGTTTTATTTTTTTCAACAATTCAACCAACACCCATTATTGATCCCTTGTTGATTGTGCATTACTAGAATGCGTGAAACACATTCGAAATGCTTTGGAAACATATTTTTGCAGAAGGAATACGCGTTCCAGTGCTATTCGCATATTAATGTGTAAATAACTTTGCGACTTTTCATCCCCGTTTATGGTTTGACATTGTCATCAGCATGCGAAATTGGGATAATCAGAGATAATAAGGCTATTTGTTCAGGTCTGATCGGTCGTGTGTATGTGAACAACGCTCCCGACTTCACGAAACACCCCGAGCAGGTGAGAAAACCCGTCTAACTATCTCCATTACTAGGCCGGATGAGAACATTCGGATGAACTTACTGGCTGAATGTGAGATGCAAAAGAAGACATAGTTTTCTTTCGCATGTGGGATTGAAAACATCCTCACAAAATACTATAACCATCAAGAACAATTTTATTGCAGTTCTAATCCAGAAGGTTATTCTGTTCTCAACTAGTGCCCCCATTACACCCACTCTCTCGCATTCTCTCTTCGGCAAGGGAGCAAGTGTTAAAAAAACGAGAGCCTTTCGTTGTGTGCGCCCTGCGAAAAGAGCAGAGCATGTGGGGGTATAGCTCAGTGGTAGAGCGCTCGCTTAGCATGCGAGAGGGCTGGGGTTCAATTCCCCATACCTCCAGAACACTTTTGCCGATTTTTACATTCGCCTTGCTTGATGCTTTCTTTTCTGTCGAACTTTTGCATGGTATCTAGGAGGATAGAGATGGAAAAAAGGGTGCGAAATAGACCCCCTCTCTGAGTATCGTTTCATTGCTGAAGTTCGGGATTCTCTCAATTCCCTCCAATCCTTGCAGATAGCTCGCATGAAGCAGTTCGTAAGCGAGTTGGAGTCGACGCCGTACTCGATGGGACCGAATTCGACGTCGTTCTGGCTGAATGAATATGATGAATACAGGTGAGATTCAAGATAAGATGGAGATCAAAGATCAGTGCCGCCTTTTGGACGCACGAGTCAAATGTGCGCTTTTTCTACTAGAATTTTGGCAGCTTGCGCGGAGATGGTTTTCGGTTGTGTTTCAAATGGTAGATATATTTTCAAACTATGGAAGAGGTTCAATTGTGGTGACTGCCTCGAAAATGAAAAAAAACTCATTGTACGAAATCTCTTTTAATTTTAGACAATTCTTCGCTGGCGACGACTCCACCTTCTATCGTACGCTGGACTCATTCCTGGCTGTGAGTATCTTTGGACTAAATCGATCTCCTCCTGATTGTGATCAACAAGATTGAGGGAGTGGGAAGGTTAGCTTGATCTTTGATCTTTCAGGTCTCCTTCAACAACCATTGGAATACCACCATGCAGTGGGCGCCGCAAGAGGGAGTGGTGGATAGACATGGAAATGTGAGAAAGATCAAAGATCAATTATATACCCCCTCCTGGCTTATGCATCTTTCCCGGCTTTGTGCAGCGGTTGAAGCTTCGATAGACCAGTAGGCGGACGATGGTTGGGGCAGCGGGAAGACCAAGACAAAGACCAAAGATCAAAGATCACTTTCAGCCGGGCAAATACGTGAAGAAGTTCTTCTTCACGACTGCATTCAAGATCAAGAATTGGGATGTGCGCACGAGTCTGCTGCTGCAGTGGAGGAACATCACGAGCAAGTGAGAGGGCAGAGATCAAAGATCAATTAAAGATCAAAGATCAACTAGCCATTTTTAAAAAACGAACTCTTGCGAAAGATTTCATGAAACGTCACATAGCAACATAGCAATTGAGCATGGAAAACATGTTAAAAAAGAGAAATTGGAGAAAAATTCCCTGCATTCTGGAGATCAAAGATCACTTTGCGCAGGTACCGCGACTTCGAGGCGCTCGTCTTCGATGAGAACAACTTCTACAGTGATCAGGTGCGATCTTTGATCTTTGTAGTTTGTAGATTGATCTTTGATCTTTGATCTCTCCAGATGCTCGAGCTGAAGACGACGACGTTGCAGTCG
Organism: Pristionchus arcanus; assembly: GCA_900490705.1. Lineage (NCBI taxonomy): Eukaryota > Metazoa > Nematoda > Chromadorea > Rhabditida > Neodiplogasteridae > Pristionchus > Pristionchus arcanus. The sequence continues at coordinate 179,577 of LS486586.1, forward strand.
CTCGGCACTGCCATCCTCACCCTGATCACCGTGTGCATCCTCTTCGTTGCCGAGTCCCAAATCGTCTTCTGGGTACGGTAGAATTTGAATTTTTCTTTCCCGCCTAAATTCTTGCAGAATTCAAAAAGCCTATAGGAAATGACCATATTTTTAATTATCCTTGAAAAAGAGCGGAAACGTTAAAAATTCAAATTTTCAGGTAGTGTTCACGCTGATCTCGATGGACATCGGCACCGCCGGCTTCCTCTCGCTGTGGGGCGCCGATCTGGACCCGACTACCGTCGTCAACATTCTGGTCGGGACCTGCGACTTTTTGAATTATCGATTTTTCAAAGCAAAATTCCCAGAAAATGCAAGTCAGATATCGTATTCCAGATGTCCATCGGTCAGTGCATCGATTTCGCCACACACGTCGGCTACCGTATCTACCGGTCAGTTACCGTAACTTGTTACTATCTATGCAAACTAGCTGTCCACGATACTCGTAAGGAGCAGGGAATAGCTTAGAGTGCGTGTGAGGTGTAGTGGATACTGTAGGTGACGAATGTGCTGTGTGGTGTGGTGTGGATGGACGAGGAATTGATTATTACAAGTTTATTATGGCAATAACAATGAGGGAAGGGGAAAGGGAAGGGAAGGGAAAGGAGAGGATGGATGGATGGATGGATGGATGGATGGATGAGTGAATGAGGGTGTTCCTCTAAGTTGGGTGGAACCTGGAGTTCCCTGGAATAAATGAGACCCTCGTAGGGATCTATGGATGAATAGGGACTCGGCCCTTGGATGGTTTGACTCGCTCTTAGGCGATAATCCCTTGGTGGATGGATGATTCCGAGATGGAATGAGGTGGAATGAAAAAGAAAGGCAAGGGGGAGAGAAATAGGCCCAAAATTTGGTGTACGGTAGAAGTCGTGGTGAGAGTGCATAGACCCTGACGGTGTTTGAAATTAGGCATGGTGCCAAATTGGAAGAAAATAGGACATGTGTGATTTGGATTGTAATCATTATTTAAATGATTAATTGATGTTTTAATTGGTATTTGGGTTACGAATTATGATGTAATTCGGTATTGGAACAAGGGAAAAGGTAGCAATTTGTGAAAGTTGCTACACTCCCGCCTGAGGGATGAAATGAATGGAATGGATTGATGTTGATAGTGATTGAATGGATTTCACGATGGTGAAGTATGGAAGGGATACTGTAGTGATTGAGATGAAGTTGGTGGAGGGGAATTTTGACGGACGACTAAGGAGGGGTACAATAGGAATGGGGAATACAATAATTTACAGAATAACGATAGCAGTTCATGCTGCCGAAGAACGTAGAAAACGAAGAATAATTTACATCGAAAATCTTGAGTTCGAGATCGAAGAATAATTAGGTTGACATCGAAGTGGTGAGATTCCCTCCCGCCTGACGCCTGGATTTGGCTCTGGTCGTCATTTTGTGGGGGATAGGATGATCTCGAAGTGGATTGAAATTCGATGGGACATTGTCAGAATCGATTTCAAGTGGAATGAGTAGATTGATCGGTCTCTGGATAGTTCGACCGGTGTGTGACTTGAGAGTCGCTTCAGATCCAGTTACTGAGATGATTCTTCCCATGTGCCATGAAGAGCGTGGAGTGTTCCCTGACTCATCAATGATGAGAACAATGGCTCCTGGCTTGGGTGAGATGGAACAGGATCGATAAGCATGGAGTGGGTCTGGATCTTTTTTGGAATCTCTGATTGTGGTCAGATACTCAGTCTGCCATTTGGACCAGAATAGATCGATAATTTGGATGGTTCTGGATAATTGGCGGATGGCAGTTGATCTGCTCATGGTTTCTTCTCCTGGAGGATGGTAATCTCGATCATTCTCATCATTGCCAGTATGGAGTTGAATGGCAAGATTGGAACTTGGCATAATGAGATCAATTGGTCGAAGGACTGGATTGGTGAATGAATGGATATCATCTGAAGACACATAAGTGAGTGGTCTTGTGTTTAGCACTGCCTCGATTTCTGCAGTAATGGTGGAAAATTCGTCGAAAGAAAGCTTTCGCTTTCCAATGGATCTGGTTAGGCAATCTTTGAAGATTCTGATGAGTCTTTCATAGACAGCGCCTTTCCATGGAGCATGGCTGGTTGTGAATTTCCACTGGATAGGCTCTGATTGGAATAGTGTATTCAGAGTCTCTTCACTGCTGTAACCCTTGAGAAGAGTACTTGACAGTTTGAGAGTTGTGGCTTGGTCGGAGAGAACTACAGTAGGCGTCCTTCTTCTGGATGTGAATCTTCTGAACGCATTTATGAATGCGGATGGGAGAAGTGACTCGGATACTTCGATATGAGATAGTCTCGAAGTTAAGCAAGTATAGATGATTGCATACATCTTGGAATTTTCCTTGGATGGGAATGGACCGATAAAATCGATTCCAGTTGATTGAAATGGCTTCGAAATGGTTACTCGGTTAGATGGAAATGGTGGGGTTGGCGTGTATGGATAGGGAAGATTGTTGGTCTTCCTGCATGGAATACACGAGCGTACTTGCGATTTCACGAGTTGCCTGCTTCTTGGAATCCAGTACTGCTGCTTCAACTGGTTTAGCACATTCTCTGCGCCAGCATGGAACATTTTCTCGTGTGCATCAGCGATGAGCAAACGAGCAAATTTGGAATCTTTGCTGGTGGGAATGAGAATTGGATTACGTGCATCTGATGGAATGGAAGAGTGATCGAGCCGAGAGTTGGCTCGCCAGATTTCAGTTTCATCCTTGGAGATGATACCATTTTTGACCCATGAATCGTGAATTTGGATGGAGTAAGACTGGTGGTTGCGAATGAGTGTTTGGAAGGCTCGTTTTCTTTCGAGTGAGCTGAGTGATGGAGTGGTTGTCATTTCGAACTGGTTGAATTTCTCCTTGAGAGCTGCATTGGTTGATTTCGAAATGATTCTTTGGATGAATCTGAGCATGAAACCAGTTATATTTATGGCTTTACTCAGACTGGAACATCTTTGGAGATCAATTAGTGGAGATGGTACAAACTCGATGATTCGAGTGTATGGAGGGTCGGCAGTGGGTGGAATAGGATCATTTGGCCATTTTTCAGGTGGATCCTTCATCCATGGGGCGCCATTCCACCACATGTGAGTGGGATCATTCATCTCATTGGCTGATAAGCCTCTCGTGATGTGATCGGCTGGATTCGAATCTGTTCTGACGTACTTGGGTGGGTGGTAATGTACGTTTGGAATGGATGACAGAGAATTCGCCATTTCTCTGATGGAATGAACTCTGTTCGCAACGAATGGTCCGTTGTTCTTCTTGTTGGGATCGTTGAGACACCAGAATAGAGTGATGGCCGAATCCGAGTAAGTGTAGGTGTGAATGTTGGAACTTGGAAATTCTTTCCTTATAGCTTCAACCACATACTGGAGTAGCGTATGAGCCATAACGAGTGCATTCAACTCGAGCTTTGGAATAGTGGCCTTTGACTTTGTTGGTGCTAATCTGGACCTGCACATGAGAATTGTGGATTTCTCTGATGTCCAGAGATAGATAACTGCTCCCATGGCTAGTTTGGAAGCATCAGCAAAAGCAACGAGATGGATCTCATTTGATGAAGACATTGAATTATATCTGGGGATATCGAGATTGAATGATTCGATATCAGTGAGTAATTCATGGAATTTCGATTGAATGGATGGGTCGACTGGTTGATCCCATTTTAGATCTTGACACCACAGCTGATGGACGAGTGATTTTGATTGAAGTATGAGTGGCTGTAACCATCCCATTGGATCGAAAATGGATGCATTCGAACTTAGCATTGTTCTCTTTGTTTCAGTGGTGTTTCTGGGTAGAGATGGGATTCGAATTGAAAGAGCATCCTTAGATGGGTTCCACATGATTCCCAGAAGTTTCTGGTCACCGGACTGTGCTCTATCTGATTCTATTACTGATTGGATGAATGGACTGGAATTAGATGCATAATCTCTCAGATTCATGTGCATCTCTTGGAATAGCGATTTCGAGATTGTGTACATTTCTGGAGTTGGATAGTCAGTGTTAATGATGATATTGTCCACATAGACATTATTGATTAATTGGTGGATCAGATGTTCATTGGTTGAATTGGAGGAGTTCTGAAGATGAGTCTCGATGACTTTGGATAGAAGGAATGGTGATTGATTAACACCGAATGGAGTGACTGTGAAGCGATAAATGATCAGATTATCTTTGGAAAATGGTTTGTGAATGTCTCTGAGCCAGAGGAATCTGAGTAGATCTCTCTGGGTTGGATGGACTCGAACCTGGAGGAAAGCTTTCTCAACGTCAGCGACGATGAGACTCTTTCTTGATCGTGCTCTGATGAGCAGAGATGGAATATGTTCGAGGGTACATGGACCCTGAGAAATCACGTCGTTGAGACATGGTTTTCCCTTGAGCTTTGCACTGGCATCGTAGACGATTCGGAGTGGAGTGGTTGGTTTCTCTGGTCTGAGAACAGCTTGATGTGCCAGATAGTGACACAGGTGATTTGATGGAATGAATGGGTGAGCTTCCTCAATCATTCCAGCAGTGAGCTGATCATTGATTATGGAATTGTAGAATTCAAGATGGTTGGAATTTTTGGATAGTGAATGGATAGTGGATCGAAGTCTACTGCATGCGAGTTCGTAGTTGGTGGGGAGATTGGATGATTCTGGTTTGATGTAGTACTGTACTTGGTATTGACCATTTATTTTCTCTACAGTATCCTTGAAGTGGTTCTCGACCTTCTGGTTGGATTCGATTCTGGCTTCAGCTTCAGTGATACTGTATTCTCTGCCTGCCTCGTCGACAGAGAGATATTGTTCCACTCGCTTATCGAATGGAGCATCAGAGATGATACTGGTCAGAATGCTCTGACCTGGAATGGAATGATGGGAAAATGGTCGATTAGAATGGGGTTGTCCAGTTATCATTGGACCGAGAATGGATTTAGTGAGCACATAGCCACTGGGTAGAATGGTGGTCTTCGAATCGGCAAGAATCTTCTGAGTATCAGTGATTCCAATCAATAGATCAGGTGATACGGTGGAACGCTCAATGAGATGGGGAATATCACCACACTGTGCTTGAACGATCTCGTAGTCTTCAGCTGACAGTGGTTGAAGGTTCATGGACCTTGTGATTACCGTATCCATTATTAGTGCATTGATAGGATGAAGACCTTTGGTGGTCATCCTATCAATGCACTAATAATGGATACGGTAATCACAAGGTCCATGAACCTTCAACCACTGTCAGCTGAAGACTACGAGATCGTTCAAGCACAGTGTGGTGATATTCCCCATCTCATTGAGCGTTCCACCGTATCACCTGATCTATTGATTGGAATCACTGATACTCAGAAGATTCTTGCCGATTCGAAGACCACCATTCTACCCAGTGGCTATGTGCTCACTAAATCCATTCTCGGTCCAATGATAACTGGACAGCCCCATTCTAATCGACCAATTTCCCACCATTCCATTCCAGGTCAGAGCATTCTGACCAGTATCATCTCTGATGCTCCATTCGATAAGCGAGTGGAACAATATCTCTCTGTCGACGAGGCAGGCAGAGAATACAGTATCACTGAAGCTGAAGCCAGAATCGAATCCAACCAGAAGGTCGAGAACCACTTCAAGGATACTGTAGAGAAAATAAATGGTCAATACCAAGTACAGTACTACATCAAACCAGAATCATCCAAATGTTGGGACAGATAGAGAACGTGTGCTTGCCGCAGTAAACACAGAGTGGGCCACTGTGCGGTTGCTTTGGCTTAGTTTGTTCTGATCTTCCCTTGTCATTAAATGGATTGAATTCTCCTTCTCTCTGGATGGACTGTTGTGATCGATTGGATGGACTGAATGTGGATTTGAGATTCATAATCTGGATATTTTCCAGCAGATCAGTCTCAATGAGTTCCAGTGCCTGCTTCATGGTTGTTGGTTGGTATTTGAACATCTTTTCCAGATGCTTAGAATGGATAATACCAGCAACCTGATGGATGAGTGGGAAATTGTCGACAGTTGCCTTATCATTCAGTTGGAATACCGTATTCATCATCCTTTGGGTGCATTCTAGCTGATCCTCAAGGGAGAGAGATTTCGGTCTGATGGATAATAGCTGGTTGATAAGGATGGTATTGGTACGATTACTCTGACCGTAAACTGTCTTCAATCGACCGATGGTCTCTTGTAGACGGTCATTTGCCACTGGAATGCCCTGAATGGTCCTGTATGCGGCTCCCTTGAGCGCATTTCTGAGATACACGAGTTTCTCATGGTTGGATATCTCTCTTGGCTCGATCATGTTCGTGTATTGGCTGTAGAATGACTCCCATTGGGTGGAATCACCATTGAATGTAGTGAGTGAAATGGGTGGAAGAGGAGCGATATTCGAATTTTCGACGAGCTTGGCAAGAGCTGTGGTCATCAATTCGTTCTGGATGGATGTCTGATTGTAGTGGATGGTCTGATTCATGGTCTGGGTATCGATTGGTGGAGTGATCTGGTTGGGCAACGTGATTGGAGTGGCATTAGGATGGGAGATGGAAGTGATCGATAGACTAGACTCCCTTTCCAAACGGTTTCTGATTCGAATCAGAGCGTTGGTAAGAGTATTGGACAGTTTCGATCAAATGGAAGTGAGAAATGGACCTTGGAGATATACCTGATCATAGTCCAACTCCTCGTCCTCCGTCTCCATAAACTGCTCGAACTGATCAGCTTCCTTCTTCTTTTCCTCCTTGTTTGCACTCGTCATCTGCTCGACACGTCGACGAAGTTTCTCCACTGCTTCCACGTAGTTCTCGACACTGCTACAGAGAGTAGTCAGAGCTACGCTCAATTCGGCCTCTTTGGACTCATGCTCTGTGTAGTCTTTGATGGTACTACATGAGTCAATGATGGAATGGAAATCAGTCTTGGCTGATTTGATAGTGGAATGGAGAGTGCGAATGCGCACGTATTGTGGTTCGAAGTAGCTAGTCATTACTGTAGACTAGATGGACTTCACTGGCTTGGTTTCTGCTTCAAAAGGAGATGGATTGGGTGGTTGTGAAGTGGGTGACGAAATGCGATGAAATAGAGATGTTGCTGCCACGCGGTCTGGACTGGATGGGTTCTTGAATTGGATGATGCACCCGGCCGATGCACCATATGCAAACTAGCTGTCCACGATACTCGTAAGGAGCAGGGAATAGCTTAGAGTGCGTGTGAGGTGTAGTGGATACTGTAGGTGACGAATGTGCTGTGTGGTGTGGTGTGGATGGACGAGGAATTGATTATTACAAGTTTATTATGGCAATAACAATGAGGGAAGGGGAAAGGGAAGGGAAGGGAAAGGAGAGGATGGATGGATGGATGGATGGATGGATGGATGAGTGAATGAGGGTGTTCCTCTAAGTTGGGTGGAACCTGGAGTTCCCTGGAATAAATGAGACCCTCGTAGGGATCTATGGATGAATAGGGACTCGGCCCTTGGATGGTTTGACTCGCTCTTAGGCGATAATCCCTTGGTGGATGGATGATTCCGAGATGGAATGAGGTGGAATGAAAAAGAAAGGCAAGGGGGAGAGAAATAGGCCCAAAATTTGGTGTACGGTAGAAGTCGTGGTGAGAGTGCATAGACCCTGACGGTGTTTGAAATTAGGCATGGTGCCAAATTGGAAGAAAATAGGACATGTGTGATTTGGATTGTAATCATTATTTAAATGATTAATTGATGTTTTAATTGGTATTTGGGTTACGAATTATGATGTAATTCGGTATTGGAACAAGGGAAAAGGTAGCAATTTGTGATAGTTGCTACACTATCGTTGACTGGTTAATCATTCGATATTGAGCTTACTAGGCTTACTGTAGCTCCGAATGCGTGGGTTGTAGATTTGCCACCTTTCAATAGCCAGAGGGATACGGTAGTTGTAGATTACGGTAGGTTATTGATCGATACAGTAATCTAATCAATAATGTCAGATCTGAATTCTCCGACCCCGATGAGCGTATCAAGGACGCGCTCGGAGCAATGGGCTGGCCCGTGATGCAGGGAGGACTGTCGTCGCTGCTCGGTTTGTAGTTTGATCTTTGATCTTTGATCTTTGATATATTTCAGCAATCGCCGTGATGATCGTTGTCCCGTCGAATGCGGTGCGCATGTTCGCCCGGACGTCCGTGCTCGTCGTGGCCACTGGTGAGGATTGGTCTTTGATCTTTGGAGTTTGATCTCTGATCTTGGTAAAATATCTCCGTTCAGGTCTTTTCCACGGCCTCTTTATTCTCCCGATCGTCATTCGGACATTCGCCAGCAACGCCAAGGCTCACAAGCCCATGGAGCACATAAAAGACCACTAATCTATGATCTTTAGTCCCCGATTGTTGACCCACCAAAGTTAGACCCGTATCTTCAAAGAGATTATCCGACCAAACCCCCAAAGTGCACTATTGTTCAGAGATTTGCCTCGTATGTTACGGGTAGAATGCGATTTACACTTGTATTTTTTGTTGATAAATTGAGATTTTGTACAGAAAAAGAGTTCAATGTCAATGTAGGAAAATGGATTTCGTAATAGAAAATAATTAAAATAACAAAAAATATAATATAAAAAAGTTGAAATAAAACAAATATTTTAAAAATACAAAATTAAAGGAAAAAAATTAAAACAATTCTCAATAAACAGTGGTATTTATTATCCCGCTCTTTCGAGGGGATTCCAAAAAATGAGTGTTTACTCATAGTTTGATCCTCTGCACGGAAATCTTTAGTAAAAGGCGAAAGATTTTCTCGAGCAAATGCAGAGGATCCAGAGTTAGAGAAAGAAATAGAAAAGAGAGTGTATACGCAGAGTGTGTGCTAGTCACGCCGGGTTAGAAAATCTCTCTTTCTTCTGTTTGAATTCGCGCGGGGCCAGAGCCGGGAAAAGGTGCCTGCATCTTTTGCTGAAGTTGCTTAACGGTAGCGCGCGCATTTTTTTCTTTGTTATTCTTTTGTTCCTCTTTTTGATAACTAAATATGGTTTTATATATTCTATATTATTCCCAGATGGCGAGCGATAGCCACTCCGTCAAGATAGTCATCCCGGGCGATATTTTGTACCCGTCGAGCGAGCTTAGGCGGCCGGGAAAGGGCACTTATGAGCTGCACGGCTCGATCTACTCGTCTTTGGCAGGCTTCGTTTTCGTCAAGGAGGAAAAGCAAGTAGGTCCTAAAAAATGCCTTTCGTTGTAAGTCACGTGAACTCGGCAAACCAGTTCCAGTAGCACGTGAATTGCGCGCATTTTCGAAAATGCCGACTGTGAAGCAAATTTCTTGCTTTAGCCTACTTTGCCTGTTGTTTTTACCTAGTTGAGTGTATTTATATTTTATATTAGCAATAAATATATAATTTTCAGAGAGAACGAACGATTGAGGTCATTGAAGTGCGCCGGTCCGAGGTGAGCCACTATTTTTACAAAATCTTTTCACTATTTTATAATTATTATTCACTTTTGATTAAATGCTAACTATCCTCTCTTTTTTTACTCAATCTATAATTTATATTTAACACAAAATAGCTAAATTCTCCCGGGTCTGTAATTTCATCACAGCTTCAGAGCTAGGTAGTCCATTTTCGTTACTGTTTCTATATTTATATTTAGTTTTAATAGTAAAACAATTGCAGGTCGGTCATGACCACGTCGTGCCATACATTGGCGGAGTGGTGACGGCGCGAGTGACGTCGATTGGGCAGCGATTCGCCAAGTGCGCACTAATCTGTGTAGAGGAGACGCCATTGCCAGGTTAGTTGTTGTTTCAAATAATAATATACTTCTTATGGTATTTGATGAAGTCAGTAGTATTACTAAATTTAAATATATATTTATATTAAATTTTGAAGGAGGCGCTGAGTTCGGAGCGATGTTGCGAAGAGAGGACATTCAGGCAACGGACAAAGATAAGGTGAGCGATGTTCTTTTTAATGAAATATTTATATTTTTCTGAGAATGGCCACTCTTAGATTTTGTGCGGTTAGATAGTAGCCTGCCCTATCTATACTAAATGTAAGGCCCGCAGCCTGTACTTTCAATTCAGAAATTTGACAGAGGTATCTTTCGAGATTACGGAACTTGTTCCCGCTGATATTCGCTCGCTTTCGCTGATTTTTCAAAACATAAGTCTGACCCAGTCAACCCCTCAAGATTACGGTAGTCGACTGATTGCAGGTTGATCTCGCTCGTTGCTTCTCACCGGGCGACGTGATCCTCGCGCGAGTGATCTCATTCGGCGACAACCAGACCAGCTTTCTCCTTTCCACCGCCGAGGTTCGTAGTTGTTGTTGCTGCTGTTGTTTTTTTTTCAATTTGTTGTTCATTTTACAATAATTTTAAAATGGTATTTTAGTTGTAGAAAACATAAGTTTCATCTTGGCCGAGTTTAATATTGAATTTTGGAATTCTTTGCGATTGATTTAGCAAAGATTCTGTTCACACGGGGCTTTGGACATTAGATGAAATTAGGAAGCATCAGCTTAGTCGTGGTCGAGGATAGGCCCTATATTTCTCCGCAAAAGGAATAGTGGTCGAGGCTAGAGCCTATTTTTTAGCCAAAGATCTGTCCGTGGTCGACGATAGGCCCTATATATATATCCGCAAAAGGAATAGTGGTCGAGGCTAGAGCCTATTTTTTAGCCATAGATCAGCCCATGGTCGACGATAGGCCCTATATTTCTCCGGAAGCATCAGTTCGCAAGCATCAGCTTAGCAGTGGTCGACGGCATTAGATGTCTTGATTTCCATAATATTTTGTTTCAATTGAATTCATTTTAATCTGGTAGCCACTGATGAGCTAAGTTCCGCTAGTTTTCCGGGGGCTCCGCAATTTCCGAAAAATTTCTGTTAGGGGGCTCCGCGAAAACCATTTCGGACAACGAGGGGGCTCCACAAATTATCGACAATTTCTTCTTGGGGACACCGCATTCAGAAGATCTAGCGGGGATATAGCCCAGCAGTGCTGGTAGCTGATGACGCGTGCGTGAAACAGAGAAAGTACTTGCTTGCCTTTGCGCATCCTTTTCCCTGTTTGCTGTAATTTGAAAGCTGGGGCAGTTGGACGATTTTGTATTTTTAATATTGTGCATTATTTATTTAAATTTATTTAAAAATCAATTTTGTATTTTTAATATTGTGCATTATTTATTTAAATAAATAAATATGATTAAATCACAGGACGAACTGGGCGTGGTCTCCGCAGTGGCCGAGACGGGCGAGCGAATGCTCCCCGTGGACTGGGTGAACATGCAGGGTGTGAAGACCGGAGTGAAGGAACCAAGGAAGGTGGCCCGAGTACCCAAGATGAACCAGCTCATTGGGTAGGGTGCCCATGGTACCACGGGTACTTTGTAGGCGAGAGAGATAGGGAACTTGCTCTGTTTCTGACCACCCATTCATTTTTTTTTGAAAGAAGTTTGTTCATAAACCGAGATGTATGAGGATTATTTTTTCGGTAGATTGTTGTTCATTATTTGTTGTTACTCTTGTTACGCCACACATTCGGGTATTGTTGTTGACGTTTCTCGCTTCTCGGTATGAATCTTTTTCGCGAAAGCAACTTTTGTGTTTCAATGATTGTTGTTGAGTCACCGGTTGGAGTCCGGCGTTGATATCTGTGCATTTGGCTCCAATATTCTGACTATTCCGAAAGTGCAGGCAAGTGATTTTATTTGTCGTTACAATTCTAAAAGTCGGTTACAGTATGCTCTAATGCGTCAAAATCGTCGCGTTAGACCATCGAAGAGACCACCCACGATGGATCGATTGGGAGGAGGAGGCGGGTATTACCCAAGCAGCAGCCACCACCCGCCGCCCTTCCACAATGAGGTAGGTCATCGGGCATGGTTAGGAGGTCATCTGAAGGTCATGGAGGGGGGGGAGCTTCATAGAGATCTGGTAGGGTGATGAGGGGCGCTACGCAGATTACATGATCAGAATATCGAGCAATGACGTCGCATAGCATTTAAATTCCGTCAATGTTTACTATTTGCATAGAATATCTCCCTTTTCTTCTCACGCTCATCTCATTGTGCGACTAGCTCAAAGCGCATTTACATCATCCCATTCACTCTTCGCTCTCCTCCATTCTCCCCTCATTTACCCATAGTCTCTCGACCATGAGCGGTCACCAGCGCCCGCTCGTGTCGCTTACGTTTATCGAGGACGCGCCGCGCGCCTATGGATACTTTGCGCCCCGCATCGACCAGGTATAGTGTGGTTTCATGAGTTTTGCGTGTGGTTTATCAGAGCATTACCCCATTTTGGGTTTATCCGGGGATGTAAGTCAATGTAGTGAGTTTAGTGGGTACCGCTACCATCGGGACTCGGTTGAGTTGGTTTCGTCTGGAACAGCTAATTCTGTGCTCTGACATTGAGATGGGTATTAGAGGACACTGAAGTCTAGGACTTGGCTCAATTTTCGTTAATCTATGAATATTGCAGGCGCAGTCCTCGGCCGCCGCGCCACCCGCCAACTTCTACTTTCACGGCCCGCCACCGCAGCAGCCGACCCAGCAACCCGACATGCAGCAGCACTACTGTGAGTAGTACGGTAGATGCACGCGGCTTCCCGATCGAGAACTGGTTCAATTTCAAATTTTTCAGATCAACAGCAGCCGACAGCATACTTTCCCAATGAGTGAGTGGGCTTTGGTTGCTTATTTCACTTTCATTTTGAGTTTGAAGGTCCATTTGATGCAGGCTTGAAGCACCAAGTCACCGGGTCTCGAAAATTAAAAAAAAATCAATTTGCAGCCCGGTGCAGCAGCAGTTCCAGTGGCAGCAGCAGAACGCGGCGTGGAGCGCGCAGATGCAGGCGTACCACGCGGAGCAGCAGCAGCTGCAACACTTGCAGCAGCAGGTAAGGGGGGGGTACGGTAGATGCACGCGGTTGGTCGATCGGATACTGACTTTATAAGGCATAGGCTTTTTTTTAAACAACCAGTTCACCTGCACTAGATTTAAATATTGTATAACTAGTTATTTTTGTTAATCGGCTCTAGGGACCACCATCGTGAGAGCCGGAAATTGAAAGCCATAAATTAGTGTGAGATTTGAGCCGGAAGCCGGATTCGGCGAAATTCCGGGAGCCGGGTTTAAGACTAAACGGTGCAAACCTTGTCAATTTTTACTTTTCGATCGATATTTATACTTTAACTTGAAAGGCCGCGAGTTTTGTCGTTATGTGAGCTGAATAGGCCCCATGGACAACCCCTGTGCAAAAAATGAGGGTAGATTCATGGTCGTCCACGCCCGTTATCGTCGATATTCGGTTTTGCACGCGCCACTCTTGCCATTTATCGATCGATATTTATACTTTAACTTGAAAGGCCGCGAGTTTTGTCGTTATGTGAGCTGAATAGGCCCCATGGACAACCCCTGTGCAAAAAATGAGGGTAGATTCATGGTCGTCCACGCCCGTTATCGTCGATATTCGGTTTTGCACGCGCCACTCTTGCCATTTATCGATCGATATTTATACTTTAACTTGAAAGGCCGCGAGTTTTGTCGTTATGTGAGCTGAATAGGCCCCATGGACAACCCCTGTGCAAAAAATGAGGGTAGATTCATGGTCGTCCACGCCCGTTATCGTCGATATTCGGTTTTGCACGCGCCACTCTTGCCATTTATCGATCGATATTTATACTTTAACTTGAAAGGCCGCGAGTTTTGTCGTTATGTGAGCTGAATAGGCCCCATGGACAACCCCTGTGCAAAAAATGAGGGTAGATTCATGGTCGTCCACGCCCGCTATCGTCGATATCACGCGTGTCACGTAAGAATCGAATAAACCTGTGCACAACGAAAATATCAAAATTGAGTTTAAGCCGCTTTTGGACACTCCATAGGGTCCCTCACAAGATAGCGTCGAGCTTTGTTCGATATTTTCATTTTCAACGATACCAGACGTCGTCAAACTTTTCAAGAGCCAAAAATCGCCAACTTTGGAGGGCTGTAGCTCAGCCCAAAGTGATTTTGGCGTATCGTCTTCAAAGAGATGAAATGTTCCAAATGTTCAGGAGAATACGCCTGCACAGTTGGCCCATCGATATTTTCAATTTTATTTGTGTAAATCGATTTAAATCTTACATGTTCACCACAATTTCGGGCCAGAAAATTTTTTGAGCTCAATCGATAGAGCTCGCCGAGACGATTCGAATGGTATGCTGTTCATATAGGTTAAAAGGGTGGCGAACTATAGAAAATCTCGTCTGAAGGACTTTCGAGCACCCCAAATACCACTTCCCACCTCTTCCCTTCTCCGTTTCTTCCAAAGGAAAGAGACTCATCCTTTGATCTACCCCTGTCTCGCCTCTCCAGTATCGATTCCCATCACGGGAATCGATTCTATTCAGCTGTAATTAATTTCAAAACATTCTATTCATCGAATCATCCAATTCTTCATCGAATCCTAATGAAGGCTTCATCGTTGATTTTCTCGTATTCCACATCCTCTTCCACATCCTTTCGTCCTCTTATTCATCACTTCCATTCATGAAGACGTCATAGTCGAGTTCTGCTGCCTCTACCGATTCCTTCTTTACTTTCCTCTTTCTAGATCCACCGCCTGTCGATCGAACATTAGATTTTGATCGAGTGCTCTTCTTAGTCACCTGCGAAGTCGTTAACTTCGAGATCTTAGCAGAAGATCTCGCCGTCGTGGTTAATTCCACTAGTCTCACTTATTCTGTTTGCCTACAGTCTAGGGAGAAAAGCTACTTTTTCGAGGATAATAGATATAGCTGAATATAATCGATTCCCGTGATGGGAATCGATACTGGAGAGGCGAGACAGGGGTAGATCAAAGGATGAGTCTCTTTCCTTGGGAAGAAACGGAGAAGGGAAGAGGTGGGAAGTGGAAATTGGGGTGCTCGAAAGTCCTTCAGACGAGATTTTCTATAGTTCGCCACCCTTTTAACCTATATGAACAGCATACCATTCGAATCGTCTCGGCGAGCTCTATCGATTGAGCTCAAAAAATTTTCTGGCCCGAAATTGTGGTGAACAAGTAAGATTTAAATCGATTTACACAAATAAAATTGAAAATATCGATGGGCCAACTGTGCAGGCGTATTCTCCTGAACATTTGGAGCATTTCATCTCCTTGAAGACGATACGCCAAAATCACTTTGGGCTGAGCTACAGCGCTCCAAACTTGGCGATTTTTGGCTCCTGAAAAGTTTGACGACGTCTGGTATCGTTGAAAATGAAAATATTGAACAAGGCTCGACGCTATCTTGTGAGGGACCCTTAGGACTACCCAAAAACGCATAGAAACATATGGGTCAAAAAATGTGCACAACAACCCCTGATTTTATTCGATTCTTACGTGACACGCGTGATATTCTGTTTTGCACGCGCCACTCTTGCCAATTATCGATCGATATTTATACTTTAACTTGAGAGGCCGCGAGTTTTGTCGTTATGTGAGCTGAATAGGCCCCATGGACAACCCCTGTGCAAAAAATGAGGGTAGATTCATGGTCGTCCACGCCCGTTATCGTCGATATTCGGTTTTGCACGCGCCACTCTTGCCATTTATCGATCGATATTTATACTTTAACTTGAAAGGCCGCGAGTTTTGTCATTATGTGAGCTGAATAGGCCCCATGGACAACCCCTGTGCAAAAAATGAGGGTAGATTCATGGTCGTCCACGCCCGTTATCGTCGATATTCGGTTTTGCACGCGCCACTCTTGCCATTTATCGATCGATATTTATACTTTAACTTGGAAGGCCGCGAGTTTTGTTGTTACGTATGCTAAATAGACCCTATGAGCAACCCCCACGCCAAAAATTACGCAATTCTATAGTCTCCCGTGGTCGTTATCGTCGAAACTAGCTTTATTCACTTGATGACTTCGGTATGTCTCGATCAATAATTGTACTTTAACCTGAAAGGCCGCGAGTTTTGTTGTTATGGGAGCTAAATAGGCACCATGGACTACCCCCACGCCAAAAATGAAGCGATTTCATGGTCGCCCACGTCAGATATCGTCGAAAATAGGTGTTACAAGCTCCTACTTCGACATGTTTCTAACGCTAACTTTTGTGCACTGTCTTTCTTTGGCGAAGGCCGCGCATTATCGCTGTTGATTGTTGACTAGCAACCCCTGGGCGACCCCCTCCTCCATTTTGACCCCGATCGGTGGGTGCCCGCGGATGGTGCAAGCGCGATATGATGGAATTCACTTGATATGCTGTATTATTTCCATTTTTTTAATTGAGGGAAAGATCACACAGAATCGAGGGAGATAATGACACAGTATCGAGGGAGTGCATTACACAGTGGAAAAGAACATCTGAAACAGTTTTTTTCTAAAATCACGTAAAAAAATTTTAGCCGGAACCGGAAAATAGGCAAGCACAGCCAGGACCGTCAGTAGAGCCGGAGCCGGTACAAACGTCGCCTTAGCGGTGGTGTGACTCTCGTTTTTCAGCGAGAGACTTTGTTTCTTTTGCAAATATCTTTTTTCTTTCTTAATTTTTTAAAATTTTTGTTTTTGGAGAGTCATTTCACACCTATGGACTAATGATTGCGACGAGTATTGACATCCGAAATACAAATTCGCAATTTTGATGGTGGTCCCTAAATCGGCTCCGTCGTTTGGAAGGTAGAACACTAACATATTTGGTTGTGCTAACAGACATTGCATGCAGGGTCAGCCCGTGCCAGTGCCCCACTACCTTCCGCCTCCACCGCCTCCCCCGCCGGCCTCGATGCTACTGGTGGGTTACTGTAGTATGCAGATTACGGTAGAATCGGATACTGTATACCTATTTCAATCGTTATGCATGATGATTAGTTTGTAGCTACAGATTTGGTTGGGAATCATGCAAAGTTGTAATTTCAACCCGGCAGTTTTGCGTTTGGCATTGTGTTCGAAAGGCGCTCGGGAGAAGTGCTGGCAATGAATGCCATCTTAGCGATCATAATTTCACTTCACATTGTTGTTTATGGACTGACGTAGATCTTGAAAAGGTTGCCGATCGACAACTGACTTATTGAATGATCTTTGATCTCTGTTCAGGGTCCGTCCACTCAGCATCCTCCCCCTCCGCCGCCCAATCTGGCCGAGATCCTCGGCAAACCGCGTGACGATGACGTCATCGTTGAGGTAACTCATTTTATTTTTATTTTACTTATTTAAATATTAAAATGACTATACATAACGAATATAATATTATATATAATGACACGCGTTATTAATGAGTCTTTATTTTGAAGGTGAAGCCGCCCATCCCTAGCAGGAGCAGGAAGATGGACACGGATATGCGGAAGAATGGCGAGGAGTTTGATCTTTGATCTTTGATCTTGGGTTTTGTAGAAGGAAAGGTGGGGGGAAACTCTCCGAGCTAGACTTATTACTGTTGTGTCCTACCCTTTTCGCGTCTGACGAAACCCATAATCACAGGTATCATGTCTCGGCGCGTCATGAATTAGTAGTGCGATGACGTTTGCAATATCTCCCCCTTCCCCTTCCTTTCTACTGCCTTGGGATAAAGCTATAGCTGTTTGTGTGTCTCTTCAAATCAAGCTCCGTTTCCTCGAAATCGGGCCCCAGTTTCCCTGACGACGCTCTTCTTATCGGTCTCCCATAGTGCGCTAGAAACAGCGAACCGGCAAGCGACATGGTGTGCCGGGGCGACGGATGCCCACAGTGTGAGGCCCGCGCCGCAGCACGTAGGACGCCGGTCTGGAGAAGAGGTGAAGTGGTTGTGAAACATGATTGCTGGGGGGGGGGTAGAAATTGGGGCTAGTGCAAAAAAGTTAGGGGAGAAATGTACCCTACTGGTTATTGGGGCGCTTTTCAAAGAAATTGTAGTTCACAACCACCCGTTAAATTGCTGTCCCACAGTGTAGCCGTAAGGCTGCTAGAATGGTTTAGTTCAATAGTAGATAGCTTTCTGGGGGTGAAAAAACAAAAAAATCTATATCCCCGTTTTTCCAAAAAAAATTGTCAAATTGCTGTTCCGCTGTGTGGCCATAAGCCTGCATATATGGCTTGGCTCAATGTAAGACGGCTTCCCGAGCGAGAAAAAAATCTGTGTCCTCGTTTTTCAAAAATATGGGTAATTACCAACTACCAACCTCCCGTAAAATTGCTGTTCCACTGTGTGGTCATAAGTATTGTAGAACGACATGGAAAAATGTGTGTACGGAAGGAGTTTCAAAAACAAAATATATGCTACCTTGCAGCCCGTGATTATTCAGTCAGTGGTCATTAAATAATCAATGGCATACCCGTGATTCCCTCAGGACGTCGGGAGTCTCGATTAACGGACTGATTCTACCTTTCTTTAACCTTGACCCTCTGCAGCCATCCTGTCGTCGTCCGCGCCCTCCTCGCAGCAGCCCTCGCCCAGCAAGGGAGCAGGAGCAGAGGGATTGGCCTCGACGATCACGCTGTCATCGTCGACGAGCTCGCCGTCGAAGTCGTCCATGTCCGTTTCGGCCTCGTCATCGGCGACGGTAAGTCTGAAAAAAGGGGTACGGTATACAAAATTGACCAAAAATTCGGAGGATTTGTGCCTGAAGATGACTCGAACCATGTGATTTATTCAGCAAAATAGAGGGGGTGTGGTGAAGGTCTCGACGGCGTCGTCATCGGCGACGATAAGCAGGGTTGTAAATGTTTACGGAGAGGTGGTTGATGACATGCGGGCAATTGGTCTAGCGAGTTTCTTGTGATAAACCTCTAATAAAAGTTGAGAGCGTTGCGCTTCGAGTTGAAACTAATGAGAACAACTAAAGTGAAACACACTCGGTGATTTCTGGCCTCGGCAATTTGTCAAAAAACGGATGAGGGGATCTGATTCGATCGCTCGAAGAATCTCGTTGTGTAATATAGATCATATTTTTGGCGAATTTTTGTAAACATAAGCAAAACGAATACAATTCCAGAACCAAGCCCCGCCCGTTCTCGCTCTGGGCGCGCATTGTGCCGCCGCTTCAGCAGCATCCTCGCAGCACTCGGCCGCAAATGGTAATTATAATTATTTTACTTTTTATCATCAGATTAGAAAAAAAGTCGTCGATAGCTTCCTAAAAACGGAAACCAACGATTTCCAAGCACTTCTGGGCTATATCCCCGCTAGGCGGAGGGGAGGCGGGGCCCGTAACAGAAATTGCGGAGCCCCTTGCCATGTAGCATGTAATATCCCATCAGTGTTTACAAATTTTACTCGATTTTCTACGGATTTCTCGCAAACATACCCAGTTTTCGACTTTTTTGTCAACAACCTTTTTAAACTTACTAAATTAAGGTCCGACCACATCGATTCCGTCGCTGCTCGAGGGTCTCCGGGCGGATTTGGCAGCGCGAGAGGAGAGGGAGAAGGGAGGGCCGGATCTGAGGAGCATTGGTACGGTAGATTTATTGATTTATTCAAGGAAATGATTCAACATGGTGATATCTAGCTTCATTCGTTGTTCGTAACTCTAGACTGATTGTGAGGAGAAACGTTTAAAGTAAATTTGAATTTTTTTCCAGTGTATATTTTTAATTAATAATTAATTGCCTTATTTCAGAGCACGCTACGTCTATTCTGAGCAGCCGGTCAAGCAAGTCGATTCGTGAGAGCCGGAGTAGAGAAGAGGGAAGGAGAGGACGAGGAAGGAGAGAGGAAGAGAGGTGCGGTAGCTTGTCTATAAGAGAGGGTATTGAATACTATTGATACAATACTAATACAATACTAATACAATACTATTGATGAAAAACTAGTGAGATTATGTTATGAAAATGTGTTGTGCCACACCCTGGACATTGGTGTTGCAGCCTGTTGGTATTTGTTCAAAAGTTGGGGATTGTTGCTTTGAGGTAGTATTCGGTTTAATAAAATAGTTTGCGTACGGTGGATAATCGCTAAACAATTCCTACCACACCTTGCGCATTTGTGCTGCAGCCTCTTGGTAATTGATCAAAGGATAGTTTTTTTTGACAATTTTCTTTGGACCAAATATATGAAAAAACGTAAATATATATTAAAAACAAATACAATAATAATAACAATTTCAGATCGGACAGTCGGAAGGAGAATCGTGCCGAGTCGTCGAGAGACAACAGACGGAGGGACGATAGGAGAAGAGACGGAGATAGGGAGAGGGACAGGGATCGGGATCGGCCGAGAAGCAGGCAGAGGTAAGTATTATATTTGGTTTCCCCAACCACTAGGCAACCATAACCTCAGCCACTAGGCATGGCAGGCCCCAACTGTTGCCTGGGGTTGTGGCTTCCTAGTGGTTGGGAGATATCTGGTGCATTGTTGAGTGCCCCTTTAGGTTGTAGACCCGCAAATGGTTGCTGCTATGGTGGGGTTGTTTGTGTTTCACGAGTGGTTTGAATAATTACGATTTTGATCTATTTATTAATTTCTCGTTCAGCTTTGAAAAAAGGAAAAATCACACGATCAGCATTAGTAGGCAGGTTTTGGTTGCACTGACTAGAGAACTACAATTTGAAACCAAATTCCTTGATGCGGAACAGTCTCTCTCGAAAATATTCTCAAATCAAAGTTGATCGAACTAGGGGTCCATGATCTATATCTATTTATAGCCGCTTTACTTTGGGAAGCCTATGTTTTTCCTCTCCACATTTAGCAGTTTCCCTGTTCTTCTACAATATTTAACCATGATTCTTATTAAATAAGTAAATATATTTTACATTTGCGCAGAACCCGCTCGCCGTACTCGAGCTCTCGTCGCCGTCGGGATGACGATAGAAGCGGTGACAAGGACGAGAGGGGAGGAAGGAACGGAGAGAGAAGGGAGAGGAGGAATGGAGATAGAAGGAGAAGGGAGGAGAAGAGGCAGGATGAGGAGGAATGGGTCGAGAAGGAGGTACGGTATATTATCGATTGATTGCTAGAGGTGCGGTAGCTAGGGGATATCGATTTTGACCCATAGGGGGGGGGGGTAAATTTTGAGCATTGCTAAGCTTTATGGTAGCCAGGGGCGAA
The DNA here is from genome assembly GCA_900490705.1 of Pristionchus arcanus. Lineage (NCBI taxonomy): Eukaryota > Metazoa > Nematoda > Chromadorea > Rhabditida > Neodiplogasteridae > Pristionchus > Pristionchus arcanus. The sequence continues at coordinate 200,580 of LS486586.1, forward strand.
CGGTTACGGTAGCCGTAGTTTATCGATTGTTTTCCAGCCCTCATCGAAGACTACGGTAGACAAGGACCCTCCGGCCCCACTCCGTCCCTCGGACATCCAGCTGAACGTGCGCGAGGGAGCCCAGGCAGAGGGCGGAGTGCAGGTGAGCGTGTCGGGACTAGAGTCTAGTTTCGAGTTTGGGAGAGTGCAGAAAAATTGTGAAAATTCTTCACATAACATGCTGGAGTTTCACAACGAAATAATATCAATAGGGATAGTTTTGTAATTTCCAAGGAATGTGGTTTGGTGACCCACGAAGGGGTGATAACCTAATACAATTGTTATGTCTCAATTTCTTGGTTATTAATTGGAATCAAAAAATGATCAGTAGCGAACAAAAACTTGTCTAGAGTGTAATTTGATCTATGATCTATGTCAAAGGTCAAACACCCCTCCCGAAAAGACCTATGCATGCCACATTTTTAGGAAAATTAGAACAAAAATTAGAGAAAATCATACCACCGACCTACAAAAACTGAGGAAATATCCCGAAACCTAACCACCGCAAGTGTAATAGGCTTCAAAATTTATGATAGCATGCCACATCTTGGGTTTCATGGCCTGAGTATTTGACCCCTGTCTATGTCCAGGTGTACCTCCACTCGGACGAGGAGGAAGATCAAGAGGGAGAGGATGAGTATGAGGATGAGGATGAATACGAAGAGGAAGAAGATGAAGAAGAGGTTGAGGAGGCAAGGGAATCGGACATGGATATAGAGACGGAGGTGAGGATTTTCCCCATATTACTGGTGGTACGAAATCACCAGGTTGTGTTTGCTTCGCCGTTGTGCTCTTTCCTGCGATCTTTTTTTATTCTTTGTCCCTTAATATTAGAAGCTTGCACTGAATTGCTATTATTGATGTTCGACAGGTGTTTGGTGGTTTTTGTCATGGCGGCTGACGTATCACTATCCCAAATGATTGAACCACCCTTATAGTGAAACGGCTCTTAGCCAGGCACTTGTAGTTGATTCTTTTTGCTATTTTGATTCTGCCTTATAGTATGGTGTTTCACAGTATTATATTATCCAGGCGCTTGTAGTTGATTCTTTTTTCTATTTTGATTCTGCCTTGTAGTTTGGTGTTTCACAGTATTATATAATCGTTCAGGCCGACGACCATTGGGCCGGCGCCTCCCGTTCCTCCTCCTTCGTGCAGCTGCAGCAGCACGACAGCAGCGGCCGGTCGCACAACCATAACCAGTCGGGCGACTGGGGCAGTGGATGCGCGCCCGAGGATGAGGTGGGCTACTGAATTAGAGGAGATGGTGAAACGGGAACGTCCGGGGTTGTTCTTTTCTGTTATTTTCTGCTAATATGCGATTCTATTGCTGACCTTGTTGTGAGCATTTATGATTTGAAACGATGAAATGAAGACCTCGCTGGGACTGGGAGCCAGGGGGGAGGGTAATTTTTTTTAAATAAATCAATAATGCAGGCGGAGCACCGTCTCACGCCGGACGTGTTCTTCGCGAGTGGGCCGAGTCGACGCGTGAACAGCGTCCTGTATAGGGAGGTGAGCAGCATATTATAGTTGTGAAACATAGACCGTGCGGTGGTGTCAACGGAGTGCTTGATTGGATAATATTTCTTGCGAAAGATGGTTCCGTTCGTTTGATTAGCGCCCTGTACAGGGAGGTGGTTATGGAGGGGTGGTATAACACGAATCTCGGTTGGGGTTTGGAGGGAATGGGGAAATATGCAATTCCGTTATAAGAAATACAGAACGAAGAATTCATCGATTTTGGATTGAGGGCAGTGAACATAGACTAATGGTGAAGCGGGATTCTCACGGGAGTTTGAACGAGTTTGATCTCCTCTGCAAATTGGTATATTTGTTCTCAAAATCAAGAAGAAAACATATCGATATTGAATCGCCACCAATGATTCTATACGAATTGTGAAATAGGATTCTCACGGAAGTTTGAGCAATGAGTGATTTGGGTATTTTTGTCGAACAGCAATTGAGAAAGGCGCACCGAGGCACTACGGTGAGGAATTGTTGTGTAGAAATGGTGGCGCACAAATGTCGCGGGTTCGGTCTCAATTAAAATGCTCTAATTCTTGCAGAAGTACAAGCGGGCTCGTGCGATCGCTTCGAAGACCCTGTCCGAGGACTACCGGGAGCGCTACGACCTCATCTCCAAGCACCTCCGCTCCCGCTGCATCTTCAGAGGACTCCAGAGCTCGTGGTACGGTGGGAGGGGTTATGGTAGAATGTAATATAAGTGGGCCAGATCAGAATAGTGATTACGGTAGATGGACTGGATCAGATCCCTGATAACGGCATGTTGACTGGGCCAGATTTGTGATTACGGTAGCTCGGCAGAGTCAGATTAGTGAGTACGGTAGTTCAGCTGGGTCAGATTGATGATTGCAGTGGCCCTGACGCGCCCAAGCTTACGATCAACGACCCGCGCCCGAAGAGCAAGCACGTGCAGACGTGAGTATCTTTTTTTATTTAATTTTATTTAAATTAAAATATAAAAAATAGAGCATTTTGGTTCGATAGTAGTGATGATATTGGCAGACTGGGCTGCTTGCCGAGTAGTAGGACTGGTGAAACACGGACTTACCAAGAGCCCGATGAATCATGGGCGATGATAAGTGGAAAAAATTGATAAATCACCACATCGGGGTCTTGGCAAGTTCGCGCTTCGCAAGTGCTAGAACAAATTCTACAATTCTGCTGATATTAATTCCGATTACGGGACTATTGAAAATATAACAGATATTGTTGATTAGTTGCATTAGTGATGACAAATAGGCATACTCCGCTTCCATTTTGAATGCTCTCTCACTGGTCAGAAAGACGAGATACAGTTTGTAAATTGAGGAGAGGTCCTCGCTACGATTAGTCATTAGTATTCTGCATTCAAGGTTCCCGTCGAAGGAGTCGAACGTGCAGTACCACGGGCCCGATTCATTCGGTGGCAACGAGAAGAAAACTGCCGGTAATTTAATATTTATTTATTTAATTAGATGTATCGAGAGTGAGTCCTGGAAAAATCGTTTAATTCTATTGAGTGGAACAGGTGATGTAGAGGGGAAACCTCTTTTGGCCGGGCTGCATTTGCCGACTTCATGATGATCCAATTTGCAGGCGCATCCAAGTCCGCGCACGGTCCCTTCAGCTATCTCTCGCAGACGAAACTCGTGCGCGCCAAGGTGATTGTTGTTGTTTTTCTTGATATTGTTTTTATAGTTGTTATTGTTATTTGTTTTCAGGTTCCCTCTGCTCCAGCTCCCACCTCACCGCGCCCTCCACCAACCTCGCTCAAGCGCACCATCCAGAACGCACCCGCGGGTAGGATATAAATTTTTATCAATAATGGTTTAAATAGTGTACTTATCGAAAATATCTATCCTTGGTGTCTCATAGCTAGACGTTGAAATCGCAACATTGCCTTGTTTTGAAACTTGCCAATGACTCAGTTGCAGCGCCTGCGGCAGGAGCCTCAACGACGGCAACGCCGTCCACTTCCTCGACGCAATCGTCGACGTCGTCCGCGACGATTGCAGCAGATGCAGCTGCTGCAGCCGACGGCCCGACGCCGCCCAAGCTGCAGAAGATGTCGAAGGTGGACGAGGTGAGATAACAGAATAGAGGTTGATTCAGGTTTCAGTTTTTCCCTGAAATGGTGATGGAACGTTTAGGAATGCGCAGTACTCAAATGCTCTGAAACGACCACAAGCAAGTCTAGGATTTTTTCGCAAATTCCTATGCCTGACATCACATGGCGGAGTCCGCTTTCAGCTTACCACTGAAAGTTAATGCGCTCAAAAACATCTCTATCAGAATATCTTTCGACAAAAAAACGTTTACTAGACTTTGCCATTCTATTCAATGAATTATCTGGCACGTGTAGCGGGGGAAATAGTGGCAAAAGGTTATGCTGTCCGCAGGATTCGAACCTGCGCCCACAGAAGTGGACTGCGACCTGAACGCAGCGCCTTAGACCACTCGGCCAGAACAGCTCATGCTCTCGGCTCACTGGGCGCGTGCTATCTCTCGCGCTCTATAGCACGCACAAAAATATTCTCGATTGATTGAAAACGTTTGCTCTCCAGTTGCTGGCGAGCCTGTCGATGTCGTCGTCGATGGGCCAGACGCCCTCACCGCCGTCGGAAAGGGAGGATGGAGCTGCTGCAGCTCCGGTGGTGACGTCATCGCTGAGAAAAGTGGCCTCTGAGCCGGCCGTCGCTGCTGCAGCAAGAAGCGAGGAGGTGGGTAATACAATGATAGTTTGAATGCCCAATATTTGTTGCGAATCGCAGTAGTTTGATTGTTTATAAAATGCGCGTGAAACATGAATCATGCTAATTGTTACTTCACATTCATTACGTTCTCCTCGTAAAATTAGAACTTTTGAGACAATTCAGACGCTTCTGTTTGAGTCAAGCAGGGATTGCATACGACCTAGCATATTTGGTTTAATAATATTTGTGAAACTCGAATAATGCTGCTTGTTTGCAGGCACCGCGGCCGTCCGCGTCGCTGGTCGCGTTTGCGGCGTCGCATTCGCCGCGCGCGGAGCGCTCCGCCAACGCTTCGCCGACTGCGCCGGCCAAGTTGGCGGCGAATGGCGCGCCGAAGCCGGCGCTTCCGCCGCGTTCGGCGCTCAGCTTCCGCAAGATTGGCGACCACGTCGTGCGACCGGGCAGCAAGCTGTGCTTCGAGTGGGCTGAGGTAGAGGGGAAGAAGGGCAGTGATGGGAGTCAGGGGTCAAATGCTCAGGTCATGAAACCGAAGATGTGGTATGCATTTACAAATTGTGAAGGCTATTGCACTTGCGGTGGTTAGGTTTCGCCTCATTTCCTTCCATTTTGTCGATCTGTGGTATGCTTTTGTCTAATTTTAGTCCAAATTGGCCTAAAAATGTGGCATGCATAGGTCCTATCGGGAGCGGTATTTGACCTCTGATGGGAGTAGGTGGAGGGCAGTTTCACTTGCCTTGCTTATGATTTCCTTTCAGGAGTTTTCAGTCTTTTGCATGCAAGTAGTGTAGACATTTTGTTTCAATCGATAGTTGATTGTACTATGTTCACTTGTCGAGCAGTATTGTTGCATGATGTGCCTAGTGATTATCAGTATAGTTTCCTAACGCAGTCAGTGCTTCGTCTTCCTCACTTCTGTAGTGACAAGTGTTTAGCCTACCGCAGTCAGTTGACTGTTCCCTCCAACAATCGCAAAGTGACTTTCCTATCGACCCTATCGTAATCCCGTTTCCTAACTCGCAGTCGGGCGGCTGTTCTGCGGGCGTCTTCTGTCACTTTGAGCACGGCGAGGGCGCGGCCAGAGTCGAGAAGAAGGTGTGCGGCAGGTGAGATTTAATGTTAATTAAGTATATTAGTGAAATAAAAAAAAATTATTGTGAGATAGTGGTGGTATTAGGGAATATTATTCGTACTATGATTTTGATTTAACTATGACTGTATGACTGGAGTATGACTGGATTTTATTAGCCATGTGCCGCTCCTTGGCCTTTCGTAGGGAAGGTGAAACAGAAGAGTGTCATGTGGGAAATGCCATATTTTTTGTCCTTTACGTGTCGGTCATTTTTTGGAAGAATTATTGGCACTTTATTGTTCAAGCTCCTCATGCTGACGCGAAGTAGTGGTGGTGAAACAGAAGAGCGCCCAGTGGCAGAAATTCACTTGCTTCTGGCAAACAATATAGACGCTTGTGTTTGAATCAAAACAAGTATTGCAAACCACCTTGCACATTTAATTTTAAATTCGAGTGTTATAAATTTATTATTGCTATTATTTTATTTATTGCAGGATGCTGCGCGGTCTGTGCCGCGGCGAGCCCGAGTGCCCACTGCCCCACGGCCTGCTCCCGCATCAGGTGAGGGTGTTGTTGTTGTTGTTATTGTTTTGATTCTTTATTTTTTGACTCATGACGTCATTCAGATGCCCATCTGCGAGCATTACCTGAGGATGAAGTGCAAACACGGTCCGGATGAGTGCGGCCTGGTGCATATCAAGGTGAGGTGGGGGTACGGTAGTCATTGGTTACTGTATTATGACTTCGTTTAGTTTCATGTTCGTGCGTAGAACTTGTGATAAGTTGGAGTTTCACTGAAAATTGCGTGTTCATTTTATTCCTCCTATACCATTTATGAAACACCAAAGTAACAGTTATTCGAATTTAATTTAGATCTCATGAGAACAATCGTAAAATATTTGGGGGTTGCCAAGTGGTTGAACCACATTACTTACGCTAGCGAGTCGTCTTCGTTTACAGTAAACACGAGGCGCGAAATCACCTGGTTTCTGAATCCTAATTTTCCTTTGCAGCATAACGAGAAAGTGCCAGTGTGCGCGTTCTTCAACCAGGGCAAGTGCAAGAAGGAGGATGATGTGAGTTATTACTTATTTTATTTATTTAAATATTTTCGAAAATACCCCCTGGCCCTCCATTTAGTCAAAATCTGTGCTAAAACGGTCCAGGCCAGCGCCCCTTACATCGAGGAGCCTAGCGCAGTGGTGTAAGGCGCCTCCCCAAGGTCGTACCCTCTGGGTGGCCCCGGTTCGAGTTCAACCTGAGGAAACCGGCAAAAGGTGTCAAAATAGCTATGACGACAGCAGTCACGAGCGCGATGGGCGGCCACGGCGCGAGCGGATCGGCCGCACGCGTCGCGCCCGCGTGAGCGCGGACTAATCTTCTCTCTGAGCTACCTTTTTGCCCCATAGAGTCTCCCTATATCACAAACTTATCCCGCATGTGGTTCACCAATCTCGCGGGACCCAAAACGCTCCTTAGAACGACGCACTTTTTGGGTACTGGTAACTTTGTAGTACGAGACTAGCTCGAAAACACCAACATTCTCATTTTCGAATGAATTTCGCACCCGCGAGATTGGTGAACCACTTACAAAATAAGTTTGCGATGGGCGTAGCTAGATTGATGAAGTTGCTGCGCTATACCTTCGCACCGTTATTTCTGTCATTGGGGACACCAGGAGTGGGCTTTCACTGTAGTTCCTCCACCTATCGTACTATTTTCATATTCTTGCCCAATTGAGCCAACTAGTATTTGTCTGCTATTTACGCCATGGGCCATTGTAGCACATGATCATCGCAAAAGCCTAGATTCGCTCTTTTCGAATGAATTTTGGGACCCGCAAGATTGGTGCGCTTGATGTGGGATAAGTTTATGTTGAGTGTAGCGAGATTGATTGATATCCAACTTGTTTGTGGTATATCCTATTCTAGTATATCTTTTTATTAGTGATACCGTGGCTACAGTACCTACTCATACCGTACCCTTGTTTCAGTGCACCTTCCGCCATCAGTACCGGTCGGACGTTGTGAGCGCGATCGGAGTGCACGCGGAACGCGCCGTCGGCGGCCCCAGGTGACTCACGCGACCGAGGCGGACGCGCGGATACGCGGATGCATTTGTAGTGATATTCTCATTAGTTTCACGGGATCAGCGATCAGTCCACACCACCGAAGAGGACGCGCGGATGCATTAAGTTTCACATTAGCATTGGCAGTACCTGCAGTTGAATCTTCATTGCCTTCAGCATAGATTAATTGCTTTGTTCTTATGTTTAGGCTAATTTGTGCACTGAGTTTACAATTAGATGAATTCTATTGTTGTTATTGATGTCATTTTGTTGTCGTGCAGTTTGCGAGACACTTATTTTCAGGTCGGCTCGCCTGCCCAAGGGTCGCGCTCTGCTCACTGCAACACCTGCAGCTGCTGCGGGCACGCAGCTGACTTGGTCGTCGTCGGCGGCCCGTTCGCCGGCGCGATCGGCTGCAGCCGCTGCTGCACCGCCAGAGCCTGCTGCAGCAGCCCCCGACACGTCGACCTTCGCCTGGATTGAGTAGAAGAGCAGCAGGCGCTGGCGCGCCACACAGATTGTTAGTAGCAGTAGTGCGGAAAACGTGTTTTGTGTGGCGCGCCGCGTCCCAGCAGTGCTGCCACACGCGGAGGCGCTCTAGCGTTGTAGTAGGTTTGTGGGTGGTCCCGGACAGGGCAGCAGCTAGGTGGGTGGTATGGTTACTGTAGCAGCATCCCGGCGCCGCCGTTTAGGGAGAGACGGCTGCTCTTGCAGACCAACGACTACGACGACGTCGCGGCTACCGTATCTTCTGCCGACTACCGTACTCCTCCTCGCCTCGCCCCGCCCCCTCTCTAAATACCGTAAGTTTTGCCCCCATCCTGCATGAACCCGATCGCGACCACTGGAGACTGCTGCCTGCATGGAGAAGCCGCGCACCGGATGTGCGCAAAGAGCGCGCCCCGTGTGCGCCAGGACCCCTCAAGAGTGCCAGCAGTGGATCCCCTTCTTCCCACGTCACAGCTATCAAGATTGCCCTCCCAACCATATCCCCGTCCGCCCCCGTATCCCCACTCTGATGTCATGACACCGTCTACCGTATCCCCGTTCTTCCATCGTATCTGTTCATGAATTTATTTGATGCCATTTCTCTGTTACCTCATCCTCTATACCTCTGTGAACTAGTCCCAGTTTCAGGAATAGTGGTAGCTACTACACGTAGTATTTGCTCATCGCAGAAAGTTTGCTGCCTCATTTTTCCCTCCCACTTGCCATTTTGAAGCACACACGCCCTTGTGAACCAGCAGCCTTGACGATTCCATTGCTCTAGAAGCCCTACCTAGAATCTAGCGCTTAGCGCCCACGTCACTTCAGGAATTTGCCTTGAAACAGCTTGCTTTTCGCTTATTTTCAATAGATTATTGTTAGATTTTATCAGTAGTATCACCGTCCGTTCTCCCTTTGCATATCGTGACCACTTTGCCTAGTTGATATTGGGTTCCACGTGCCTATGAAAAGTTCGCTTGTCTTCTTCATTTGTCCAATCCAGTGAAATTCTTCTTCACAGCGAGTGTTTGAAAGATATAAATGAATAAAGTTATTTTTATGAATATCAAAAATGTGTTATTTGTGTATTATTCAACGCGTTCGAAACGCTATGAAATACCTATTGATCTTTGATCTCTTTCGAATCGGAAGCTAATTGATCCTTAATCAGCCTCAAATCGATGGCAGACGTTGAGAACCAGAGCAAGAACGGGTAAGGAATTATTTTTATTTGCATTATTTTGAAAAAAAATTAAGTATCGGATTCATAATTTCATTTACGGCCTCTTTCTGACTCATCTAGTTGAAGTTGCCGAACTTTGGTTTCTGAATTAGCATATAGCTTCTAGAAGAAGTGTATTTCTCATAGATCATGGATGGTACAGCTCCAATTAGTCTGATCTATACTGCAAAAGGGATTCAGGGATAGAGAGCCATGTATTATATTTGTCGCATACGGTTACGGTAGTCTGCGTAGTCTGAATGTGAGGTGTACTGTATTTATCGAAGTCACACAATTGCAGCGATGCCGTGTCTACGCGCGCGCCGCGCAGGTCCGCAGCCGGCAACAAGGCATGGCAGGTACGGTATTTGCGGGATATCGATTTATATGTTCGATTGGTCACGTGTGACAAACCATTGGAAAAAATATTGAGGCATTGTTTATATTTGTACACTGCAGGAACAAAACCGAATCAATTAATGTGATGTGAGGAGTATAAGTAAAAATTTTAAAACCCGCAACTGCTGAGTTTTCAGTTTTTAAATAATACCAAGCCAGTGCTTGAGATTTCATTGACTTTACTGAATATATGCATTTAAAATAATTTTTCAGGCGCTGATGCCGCACCACAAGCAGACGCCGGCTGCAGCTGCAGCAGACCATTTGGAGGAAGAAGAAGAGGAGGAGGAAGCCCCTCCGCCCCCGCCGGCCAGAGGAGCTGCTGCAGCAGCTGCACGAGCTGCAGCCAAGGCTGCTGCTGCGGCCACGCCCACTGCAGCTGCAGGAGTGAGTTGATATTCTGATTTATTAGTGATGATTCTTCGTTTCATTGAATATGTTCCGTTTATCGGTAGTTCTTCATCTGTCAGGGAGAACTAGTAGTCATGAAACAGGAGTGAACCCAGTGGCATGACTTCCGTAATGCTCATTTTGACACTATCGATCCTCTAGCTGTAAACTAGACGCGCGGATGCATTTGAATCGGGTCGAGGCAGTCATTCTTATCAATAGCTATCATTTGTCCATTGCGCAGCACTTCCTCCTTTTGCGTTTCAACGTGCGTGCTAAAGAAGTTGTTCCGATTTTTGAACGATTGATATAATATTGATATTCAATTTAGATCGTCTGCGTTGAAAACCTTTCGTAAAACAATAGGTGCGCATGTGATTTTGAAAACAATTTACATTTTGTCCAATTTCCTTTCATGTTTCAACTCCAGTACTGAAGAAGTTGTTCCGGCAAAGCAACGATAGTTTATGCATTCGGTATGACCAATGATTCCTTGCAGCGCAAGCCGGTCGCAATCATGGCTCCCGCAGGTCGTGGTACAGCAGCTGCAGCAGCTGCAGCTCCGGCCATGTCGTCGGTGTCGTCCCGTGGAATGTCGGATGAGGTACTTAAATATTATAAATTCAAATTGGATGGGATAAAGATATTAGTGTGCAGACTTGCGGCGAAGATAGTTGTGGATAAATAATAATAATAATAATAATAATAATAATAAATAATGTTAAAAAAATAATGTGTATTTAAAGGAAGAACTGGAAGAGGCGAGTGCGGAGCTCTTTCCCAAGCCGCCGACTGATGCGAAGAGACCTCGTGAGTATATCTATTTTATTTTAGTTATTATAAGATTAATTAAAATATTAGTTGGTACGGTTTCGTGATTAGAAGTGAACTTGTTGATAATTGGTTTTTAATTGGTTTGTGAATAGATTCTGGGTTGTAGCGTGATTGTGAGAGTGTATCTTGACTCATTATAGTATCAACGTTGAAACATGGACATTACTGCTAGGGAAAATGTAATCTTACCAGTTTCATTTAGTGTTTTCCTATGACTATCCTTGGCAGTATTGTGAATGCCCATCTTCACTCGCACTAGTACCGATGGTGAAACCCTCACATGACGGGTGCGATTTTTTGGAATTTTTCTTGATCTCTTGATCCAAGATATTATTGTGAATGCCCATCTTCACTCGCACTAGTATCAATGTAGAAACACGGACATGGCTGTTACGATAAGTGAATAGTTCCGGTTTCCATAGTTAGCGCAGCATTTTGTCTCAAGCAATTCCGTTAATAGTCAGCAAATATGATGCAGTGTCTACAGTAGCTGATTATCGATTTTCCCTCTGATTATCGATTGCTTCTCCTTGCAGCGAAGCGCAAGGGACGCCCGCCCAAGAACGGCGGTGGATCGTCGATGGGAGGCAGTGACGACGGATCGAGAGGCGGCAGTATGGTGAACACGCCCGGTGGTGTGCACAAGAAGGTACGGTAGACAGGGAGGGCGACGATTACTGTAGGCGCACACTACGGGGTAGCGCACACTACTGGAGTTATGAAAAAAGCTGAGTTAGTCTGAGAATTCGATGTTTGTTTTTTAATCGTTTTTAAATTTCAAAAAATGATTAAATTTCACTTATTTATTCAGGTGAAGCTGGAGGACGAATACGAGATGGAAGATGAGGAAGAGGACGAGGAGGAGTATGGAGCACCGCCCATGCTGAATATACAGGGTAAGCCACGCCCCCTGATGAGTAGTAGAGTTGTAAGAAAAGGCGACGTTCTTCGAGTATTGTTGGCTTCATTGCGGGTTCAACGGGACGTGATCCAAAAAAATGAGCAAAACATTTTGAAAATTGACACTTGATTGACTGTTTCATAGTCATTGTGGGTTACAGAACGAGAATGAAAATCACTATGCGATTGCTTGTTTCATAGTTGCTACAGCAGCAATAGGCGTCGGACATGTTCAGTAATCTGGGGTCAAGTAGGTAGAATAAAGATACATCATTTGATTAGCCTACCGTTTCTATTCAATCGCGATATATTATCGAGTTTGAGGCCAATGTCGCACAGTTATTATTTCCACCTTTGGCGATGCAATTTTTCTATGATTAGATGTGACAATATGTGTTTCGCAGCTCGGGCGTGTATGTTCAGATGAGTAGTTCATTAATTATTAGTTAGTTTATTAATTAGCTGACTAATTAGCCCGTTTCGCAGCTCGGACGCCGTCCTCTGCATTCAACAAGCGGGCGTGCTCGCCCACGTGCACGAAGAGATGCTGTCTGACGGAGGACGGCAAGCGAGTGTCCAGACAGACGACCACCGGAGTCAGAAGTGGTACGGTAGGGTTATGGATTGGCGAAGTACAGTAATAGGATCGATAATTGATTGGGTATGGTAGCATATTGATTGACGTGATAATGCATACGGGAGAGTGAGTACTAAGCACTGGTGAGCTAATAATGTCATAGATTTTCTGGTTGCGGATCGGCGGAACGGTTTTTAGTTGAAAAAGTTACGGCACTACGCGCCGATTTTTTTCCGTTCCCTGTCGCTCGCTCGCTTTTTTTCATTTTGCGGCCCTCCGGACCTGATTTTTTGCGGATCCCCGGGAAACTATGACATCGACGCTCACCAGTGGTACTAAGCAATATATTTTGGCACTGATTGCACTTGCTGCTATTGCTTCAGCTACGTAGACGTTCTGAAACAGGAAACTGATAGGTGTGGACAACACTTTTTGCTCAACGAATTCATCATTCACTTTTCTTTAGTGAAACTACTGTATCTGCAGTAACTTACTGATACAGTGGCCGAAAAGTCATGTCAAATGGGTTTTGCCGTCGGGCACCTGGCCCTATTTTTCAGCGCATTTTCGGGCATCTAGACCTTAAAAACAGCAAAAAATGAACTTTTCGGGCACCTCACCTATAATTTTGCCCGACTTCGTCGGGCACCTCATGTAGTTTTTGACATACTTTTCGACCACTGTACTGATATCATAGTTTCACTGATTCATCTTAGTGTAGTACGCTAATTACGTCATACCGTGCTCATATTTTTATTGATTGATTGCAGATCAGTACGATCCTCCGTACAACGCTCGGTCCGGCAGCAGCAAGCGCAAGCCGCGCGCGACCAAGGGATCGTCCGAGACGCCCTCCGGAGAGAAGAAGGTCCGCGGACCGTACAAGAAGAATGAGGTAGGGGGGGGGGGTGTGGGCTAGGTGCGCCGGGTTAGAGATGGGAGTAGGATGAAAGAGATCGAGTGAGAATTCGGAACCCAGCAGACTCCTGTTTCGAGGTTGATACACGTCTGCTCTTGATTTTGCTTTTACGATTATCATCTGTTGAAGTCGTCAAAAAAACAATTGGTGCAACTTGGATAGTGGTATTTACTTTTTAAAAAAAAAAGTAATAATTGCAGGCGAAGGCAATGATGGGCGGCGGCGGGGGATACTTTGCCGGATCGAGCGCACCCGTGAGTTTTAAAATTCCAGCTTTTTTTATGTTGTAAATAATTTTTTTATGACGAGTCCGGTGAATTTGGGTTTTTTCTCGAAGGTATAAAAGTTGGAATTGTTTCATTCGACTAACATCTGAACTTATTTGAAATCCGGAAAATTTTCCAGTAAGATAACCATAGAAATAACCAATCAACTTCGGCAGGGTGCCCGCTCGATGCAGGCCGTTTCGGTGGGTCGTGCAGTATCGACGATGCCGCCCCGGCCACAGATGGGAACGGGAGCAGGAGGAGCGGGAGGAGGAGGAATGGCGCCCCGGGTGGTCACCGTGAGGTACGGTAGGCAGGAGTTATTGATTGGGATACGGTAGATAAAGGGAGCAGTGAGGAAGGTATTGATTTGGGTTGCTGTAGTTGGGGGAAGATGAGACAAGAGGTGCGGAAGGTACGGTAGGCAGGGAGTTATTGAGAGGGAGTACGGTAGTAGAAATGGTCATCTCAATTATCGATTTTTCAGTGCCAGCGGCAAGATACAGACGCTGTCCCGTCCCGCCACTGCGGCCATGCGTATGTTTTTCTCTCGAAAAATTAAATATTTATTTTACAAAATATAAATCTTGAATTGCCTGCTCTGCTGTTATATGAACCTGGATATTGCACAAACTAGATCTTATTTTTTTAGTTGTTGTTTTCCTCACCCTCGAACGATGTTCAAATTATAGTGCTGTAAAATTGTAATTGTTTACCTTACCGATGAACCGAAAAATCACCTAGTTATCTAAACTCTGAATTTACTGGTCAAATTGCAGCATTGGTGGCTCGTCCGCGCGTCGGAGGCAGTGGAATGGGTGCGGGTGCTGCAGGCGCACCGAGATACCCCGTCGCAACTATTGGTGAGCATAATTAAATTTATTTATTTATTTTTGCGACTATAATAAATTATATATTTGTGGGGGCAGAAGGAACTAAAAATAGAGGGGATCCGATAGTGAAGTGTGGACATGGTGAGTTGACGTTGCGGTACGCCGGTATAAGCCGAAATGCTGGAAGTGGTCAATACTATTCTACTCAGTTTCTTGCAACATTCAAAAATAAATATGGGAAAACGAATTGAATCATAATCATTATTGCTATTGACTTTAACAATAATAATAATATTGTTGTTGTGTGCAGCCGGCGGAGGCGCTTCGTCGTTGTCGCGACTGCCCGGCCCGCAGGAGCTGCTGCGTGCAGAGAACACGGTGGACAGCCAGTACAGAGAGGTACGTCGGGACTAGAGTGTAGTCTCGAGTTACAGCATTCTTATGTGTTATTTATGATAGAATGAATAGTCAGTTCAGAGTGGTATTGGACGCGACTAGAGTGTAGTTTCGGAGTATTGCATTTTGATATGCCAGCTTTGATAGAACGAAAACGAAAATAAGGTGTTCATTTGAGTTTCATGAGTGCGCGAAATGCAGTTGTTTACTCTTGCTATTGATGAACTTGCGAAAAGGGCTTCATACGGGAAATGTACACAGGAAAAACTCTGGCGGAAGTATTATTGTGCTTTTAGAATTAGACCCGGTGAGTTGACGTGTCACAATTCCATGAAGTTCGCATGTAGTTGTTGATTTTAGATTTATCTCTCTTGGACAGCGAATTGAATTATATTTAATACTTTTAAGTTTACCACAGGCAGCAAGGTGTGAAACAGCATTACACAATTATTGCTCATTTACTTTATTTCAATATCATTAACCTCCAACTGGCCGGGACCCATACCATTTGATAAATTGTAATTGTTATAATTCGTAACAGTAATATCCCTAATATCGATTACTAATATCGTCAGAAATGCACAACAACATTCAGGCGCGCAACGCGTTCGCGAAGCACGTCGTTGCGGGCAGCAGTGCGGCCGAATTCAATCGCGTGATCGATCTGCTGACGGTGAGCGGCATACATTTTCATTGCCTACCGGGGACCAAGAATATATAGTGATCTGAGACTGAAACCGCAGTTGAACGGGGTATTTTGAACCCACCGAACGTGTGAATGTAGTGGTCTGATTACCGGCCCAGTTGTTACGAAAATGTATGGTGAGCATACATGAAAAAGTTAGGTAACAAAATCATTCAAGAGCCGGCTATTTTTATGAAAAAGACCTTGAAAGCCGCCTAAATCTGTGAACGCGGGTGGTGTTTGCAAATCGTAGGTAACATGCCTTGTTAACGTAATCCTCGAATGCGGGTTTTTTTCTCTATTTCCAGGTAGTTTTCGACTAGCTTTTCCATGTATGACGGTGAGTGGATCGGGGCATCTACACTTCCTCATCTAGTTTAGTCTCGAGTTGTGAGATTCCCGATGCCGGAATCTCGGTACTTCATTGGGCGTATTAATCCGTGGGCAAAATGATGTGCAGAAAAATGTTGCAAAAATCACATTATGCATTTTATAACATTACTGACTGAAGTTGAAACTGAAACTTTTGAAACATAACTGTTCAATCTGTTTTACTCCACCCGCGAAATCGCCGTGTTTCACAGGTGGAGAACAAACGTCTGATCGCGGCGCAGACCGACGACCAGGAGTATGTCGACGGCCTCAATCGCAAGTACGGATTACTGTAGTTTGATCTCTGATCTCTGAAGATTAATCGGAACTTCTTCGGTTTTTGGCCCAGACAACAACCGCTCCAAACGTGGAGGGGGTGATGAATGAGAATGGTAGGGAAGGAATATTCTGCGAGAAAAGTCTTGGCCAAAAATCGAAGAAGTGCCGATTAATCTTTGTAGCTTGTAGTCTATTGTCTGATCTCTGATCTTCTGCAGGATCCGCGCGCTCGAGAACAACGTGGCGTCGCTGCAGCGTCAGCTGGCCGTGACGACCAAGGCCTATCACGGAGCGGTACGGTGCTGTTTTGTAGTTTGTAGTCTGTAGTTTGATTTCTGTAGTTTATAGTTTGATCCCGAGATTGCAGCTGCTGGAGGTGAACGCGGAGCGCGTCGGCTTCGTCGGAGGCGGCGGCAGCACGTCAGCTGCAGCTGCAGCTCCTCCGGCCCGCATCGTGGTGCCTGTGGCTGCAGCCAGACCGGCTGCAGCAGCGACTGCTGCAGGTGCTGCAGGAGCAGCAGCCACGACCCAGCCCAAGCAGGAGGTTCGCTAACAGTCTTTGCTTTTAGAAAGCATTTTTAAATGTTTGTAACCTAGTGATTTTATGCTGGGACGGATGGTAGTATACCCAATGCAATCACGATTAGATAATGAACGACCATGATTATTGCATTTTGCCCAAAATGGCATGAAACGAGTGTCGAATCGAGTTCGAACACACTTACCGATGCGGTGAACTGGTGATTACGGTAGGAGTATTGATTGATTGCAGAAGGCTGAGGAGCCGGTTGACGAGAAGCCGAAGGAGGAGGAGGAACAGGAGGAAGGAGGAGGAGAGGGAACGGGCGGAGCGAATGGTGAGTTGGTGATAGGTGCGCCGGGTTAGGAAGGGTGGGGGGGGGGGGGGCAGTTGTTGTTGTTTCATACTAGACAGATGTGCGGCACGGAATTGCCTAGTCAACGAACAAATAATGTTTTTGTTTCGTTATTCGATTAGCATAGCATTGAAGCGCTCTAAACGTATTTGCCTATTTAAATTCTGTTATTGGTTTTAACAATGGACAAGACCCTTCTATTAGCAGACCGCTGCAATGCGATGAGGAGATGGCTGGGTGAAACTGGAAATATGGTGGTCCGAAATTTTAAAAAAAATATTAAGAGAATTGTGCGTGTCATGAAAATGGAGAGTTGCTTCACTAATATCTGCTTTGCAGTGGCCAAGCCTGCGGTTGGAGCATCGGCAGCCCCTGCTGCTGCAGGTGCAGTCGGCGGTCGTGCGGTGCCGCGTCTGATGGAGCAGCAGCAGGCTGCAGCGAGGGGCGGAGCCGCAGCCGCCATGATGATCAATCGACAGCAATGGGTAAGCATGAACTTTGAGTGTGGGGATCCAACTAGGAATGTGCGGTGATACGGAGATGGGCTAGGTGTAAATCGTATCTGATGCGTTCAACTTCGTATTTTTTTGTGTATGCGTTTGCTTCAAGCAATTAATTAGCTGGTTTCTGAAATTCGAAGAGATATAGTGTGGGTGAAACTCCGATTGTGATGGTGCAATTTTAATGATTAATTTAAACATTTTACTAAACACAGTAAATTAATCGTGCTACGTTTTTCGCAGATGAACGATTTCGATGACGACGAGGAGATGTACGATGAGATCATGGAGGAGGTAAAATTTTAATTTTAATTATTTAAATATTTATTTTTAAAATTATTTTTATTTTGCTAATGCTGGCTCAAACTCGAAGCTTTTCGTTCTGAAATCCCTAGTGTTGGAAAAAGTTGTTGTAATGAGAAAAATACTCAATTTTTGGTTATTGTTTAAAAAAAACCTAATTTTGTTGCAGATTGAGGAGGAGGAGATTGGCTACTTTGATGACGAAGAGGAGGAGGAGCACGACAACATGGGCCTGGACTAGATAGGCTCCGCCCACTACTGGCCCCGCCCCCTTCTGGTTTATCATCTTACCTCGCATTCATATTCTTGTTCACACTCAATATTCGCTTTTGTTGTCTTATTTCACTCGTTTTCCTTCATCGGTGCTAATTGTCCGATTTTTTCCCAGTTAACGCCCAACCTCAGTATCTCCGCTTCCCTTTATGCCTTATGCTTTATCCTCATTTCCCGTGCTCTCCACAAATTATTCTGACTGGCGAGAGTATATCTATCTAGCTCTATTCATTCCGCATACTCTCCAGCTTTGTCTGATCGGCGATAGAAGCGCTGTGAATTGGGGGAGTCGATATTACCACTGTGCATCAGCCACTTTATCCAACCTGTCAATTTGAAGTTTCTAATATTTTCCTAATCTTCTGTAACTTGGCTATTTTCCACATTTGCTCGTTTTGCATCGATCTAGCATCCAATCATTCCCCCGTATTCAACCCGCCCTTCTGTGTTTTGTGATCTCGAAGAAAGGCTTTTGCACAGCCGCCGCACCACACACCACACCACCTACAGTAAGCCAGTAACCCCAACCCTGTTAATCGATAACTCTCCACCCATAATGTTATTCCACAATTCTAATGCCTCTGTTCCACTAATTTGATGAATCTGAATAAAGAAGGTGCAAGAAGGGCGTTGTTGTTGATGTGATGAGAAGAGTTGAAAGGGCTCTCCGAAAAGTATCTCGAATCGCGTTTGTTTGTTTTTGTCGCGTGTTGTTGTTGTTGTTTTGCTTCCGGAAATATCGAAAAGAATGCTATTATAGGTCGGCATCGGGTGAGCGGCAGAAGGGTAGACGTCGTGAGCGTTGAGAGGACTCGACGATGACGTCAATCGTGAAGCTGGAGGCGCTGTCGGGCGCCAAGGACGACGGCCCGCTGTGCTACCTGCTGCAGGTGCTGCACGGGAAGGGGCGGGGCTGCAGCTGATGCAGCCAGCTGGTGAAAGGGGTAGTGTCGTCGCATAAAGCGAACTTTTCCTTAGGGCGAACCTTAGGCTTCCTGATGTGACATGTTCAGTGAATAAAGTGGGAATACAGCATGCCAAATGAAGAGGGTATTTCTAGTCGTCCGACTTTCATGTTGGAAGGATAGAAATGATCCTGGCAATTGATGTTTCAGCATCAGGTTGTAATGTTTTGGCAACTCTTTCGAAGCACAGGTTGGCCGTTTTCATTCCTTATGAATTAGATCAAAAATTGAGTTCGAGATACGATCAATCATCTCTTCATTTCTTTCTCTAGTCTCAGTCAGAGAGACTTGAAATCGACAAAGATGATTGTCCGTATTTCCAACTGCTGAGGAATGAAAATGGCGATTCTGTTCTTCGAAAGAGGTACCTTTGCTTTATGCATTGATAAAGCTTTTGGAATCAGTCTGTTTTGGCCAAGCAATAACAATGAACACAAAAGAAGATTAAATTAGAATTTGGAGCCTCATGAGATATTTGATTTCCACATATTCTGCAGCTTGAGATTCAAAATAGGGAGGAATGTCAGGGATAGTATATTCGATTACTGAGAATAGTAGATTACAGTATCGAAGGGTTACGGTATCGAAGATTAAGGTATTGAAGAGTTACAGTATCGAAGATTCTTAGTATCAAAGATTACGGTATCTCAGGATTACAAGATCAAAGGTTACGGCATGTGTTCCAGGTGGATGATGTGTACTTGCTTCTGGACTGTGGCTGGGACGAGAACTTTGACCTACTCTACATTGAGGCCGTCAAGAAGTGAGCAATTATCGATTTTTTTGGGTTCCTACAGTAACCCTGAAATATTGATCTTCGAACTGCAGTCAGATATTGACTTTCTCGCTGTCTACAGTAACCTTAGTCTACTTATTTTAGAAAATAAGCATGCCTATGCATCGTAAAATCATTGCGCAACATACTTCTTGATGTTTCGCTTTCACAGTAGTCGTGTTAGTGTATTTCGAAAATATATTCAGTTATCGATCGATTGCAGACGCGTACCGTACATCTCGGCGGTGCTGCTGTCGTACGCGGACACGTCGCACGCGGGCGCCCTACCGTACCTCGTGACCAAGTGCGGCCTCACCTGTCCCATATACGCTACGGTAAGTGAGGAGGGTATTGATTTTATAGTGCAATTACGGTAGGGCTACTTCGGATTGATTGTCTTTGCTGTCATTGCCTTCCTCTTCTGCATTGCCGATTGCTAAAGCGAGATAGATTAGAATAATAAGTGAAACCTGAAAGTGAAAGGACACTAATTCCAAAGAATATTTGATTTTATTTTGCTTTCTTCCAAGTGGTGTTGGTACTGATAATTGAGAATCATTGTGAAGTATAAGGGATCTGTGAAACCTAAATTTTCGTGATGTGCACATAGTTATTTTTTTGCTTTCAAATTTATTTATAATATTATTTTTTACAGGGTCCAACGTGCAAGATGGGCGTGATGTACGCGTACGATTGGCTGCAGTCGCACAAGGTTTGTTATTGTTGTTTTGATAATGTCCTTGTTATTTTGGAGTTATTGTTATTTTCTTTCCGGCAAATATAGCCATCATTCAGAGTTGGTGCGAATTTGAGATGATAGTGAAACGGGAAAATGGAAAGTAGATGAATGATGTTTTGGCGGTGTTGTTGTTATTGTTCGGTTGTTATGATGTTGTTGTTGTTCCAGGCAGTCGAGGACTTCTCACTGTTCACTTTCGACGACGTCGATGCGTCCTTCGAGCGAGTGCAGCAGCTGAAGTACAATCAGACGGTACGGTAGCGAAAAAATTGTATATATGTGTGGTGTTCATTTATGATCTGGGAAAATAGTAAAACTTGTTTAATCCTAAAAAATAGATTATCTTTGCGAGTATTACTAATTTTTTTGAAAAAAAATTTAACTTATGGATGGAGTGAAACTCGAAAGTCAAGGGTACTTATGTTAGTTTAAACTGTTTCGTTACAATGTATATTGAAGCTAATCAGGCTACGGTAGTCAAGGCTACGGTTGCTAAGGTTACGGTAGTATCTATCGATCCACTGCAGGTCTCGCTCAAGGGCGATTCGGGGTTGCAGATCGTGCCGCTGCCGGCCGGCCACATCATCGGAGGCGCCATCTGGCGGATATCCAAGGTATACGGTAGCTATTTGAATCTTTTTGAATTCGCGCCGAAAATTAAGAGTGGTTGAAAAGCCGGTAATTTCAAAGAGGAGGTTGAAATGCGATAAATCAGGAGTTTTTGGAATTTTTGAGTGAGTTCTCCTGGAACCCACTCAACAAAGAGTGCGATTTTCGTGAGTGAAGAAAAACCATATAAAATCATCCAGTAGTGGTGATGGCGGTAATTAACCAGTAATTGTTTCTCAATTGGTACCTCCCTACTATAGTGAAGCTGGAACGGTGTATCATCGGGGTGTCAAATTCCGAAAAAAAATTTTCCGAGCTGAAAACTTCTACGTTTTAGCAATGATTACCCGAAAATATTAATCAATAAAGTTGAATTAAATAAATATCAGTGCGTTCGCCTAAGAGTCGCCACCCCACCGTACAGCAAAAAATTACTCGTTTATTTTTCCACATATTTCAATAGCCCTATAGGTCCTCTATCGATTTCAGTTGTTCTCATGTTCCTGCGACCTTAATTGGCTTAACTACGGTAAGTCAAAGTTAGGCACTTTTTGAGGTTTTTCTAACATAAAACGGAGCAATGATATTCAAATTGGCTGAAAATCGGGTTCCAGGGTAATTTTAATGCGCAGAACACGCCTATGTTCCTTATTTTTCATGATTCCAAAATTTGAATATTCATCAAAATTTCAATCGAACTTTTCTCGAAAACGAGGAAAAACGTAATTCTAATTTTTTGATATGTTGTAGCCAATGACCAGAGCTTTGCAACGCGCCCGGTCTCGCCTCTCAACGAGGGAACGTAGGTCACTAAATCCTTAAAAGCGTGAAGTTCTAAATCGAGCGAAAACCCTCATTTTCCTCATATTTCGCATCATTTCGTGTCATTCGCAGAGCCCGTGCGGTCTGGAGAGAGGCGAAACGTTCATTCCAGACCGCACGAGTGCGGCGAGTGGCACGGAATGAGAGTAAAATGAGGAGTTTCTCTCGACTTATAACTTCACGCCTTTAAGGATTTAGTGACCTACGTTCCCTCGTTGAGAGGCGAGACCGGGCGCGTTGCAAAGCTCTAGTCATTGGCTAAAACATATCAAAAAATTAGAATTACGTTTTTCCTCGTTTTCGAGAAAAGTTCGATTGAAATTTTGATGAATATTCAAATTTTGGAATCATGAAAAATAAAGTACACAGGCGTGTTCAGCGCATTAAAATTACCCTAGAACCCGATTTTCAGCCAATTTGAATATCATTGCTCTGTTTTATGTTAGAAAAACCTCAAAAAGTGCCTAACTTTGACTTACCGTAGTTAAGCCAATTAAGGTCGCAGGCACTTGAGAATGACTGAAATCGATAGAGGTCCTATAGGGCTATCGAAATATGTGGAAAAATTAACGAGTCACTTTTTGCTGTACGGATTCTAGAAGAAAGTGGCGATTCTTACGCGAACGCACTGATATTAATTTAAATAATTAAAGGCGGGCGACGACGAGATCGTGTACGCGGTCGACTACAATCACAAGAAGGAACGGCATCTGAACGGCTGCCTCTTTGATGGTGATTTGAATTTTTGAATTTCCTGCCACTTTCGCAGCAAATCTTTGAAATTTGGACATTTCCAAGAGGAAGTGGGACCTCACCCGTGTACTGTAGAGTTTTTGAGCCAAACCCGTGAAATATATTTACGACAGTGAACGTATTTCGAAATACATTCCTTTCAGCGATCCAACGACCGCACTTGCTCATAACGGATGCGTTCAATGCGCAGTACAAGCAGCCGGGCAGGAAGCAGAGGGATGAGCAACTGGTCAGTTTGTGGTTTGATCTTTGATCTCTCGGCTTTGGCGATAATTTCCCAGTTTGTCAGTGTAGTTTGGAGTTTGATCTTCGATCTTTTCTCTTCGGTTCTCCTAATTCAAGTTAGAGTTAGTGGTACAGATCGACATGGAGAAATTGTTTTCTCTCATGGTGCCTCTTTCGTATAGTAAAGGTGGAACGGGTAATCATCGGGGATGAAATTCAAAATTGAACTGAAAACTTTTGCGTGCAAAGATTGCAAACAGATAAACGATGAACTTTTTTTTGAAATTACAAGATGTAACAAAAATAAGTCAACTATTTTCAGGTCACAAAGATGCTGCGTACGCTGCAGAAGGGCGGCGATTGTCTGGTATGATATATTTATTTATTTAATATTTTTATTTTTATTTACGTAAATGGCTTCATGATACAGCGAGATTGGAGTTTCCAGCATGACCGTAATTATAGGTGCAGAATGAGTAATTAAAATTTTGATTGAAGGTGGTAATCGATACGGCGGGCCGTGTACTCGAGATCGCCCATCTGTTGGACCAACTGTGGAGCAAGTGAGTAGAGATCAAAGATCAAAGTTCAAAGATCAAGATATTTGGCCTGATTGGGCGATAGTGAAAGTAGAAGGGGCACGTAGATTAATGTTTCATCATGTGCAGCAAAGACGCCGGGCTGGGCGCCTACAATCTGGTTATGCTGTCGCACGTCGCGTCGTCGGTATGCTTTATTTTTAATATATTTTAATAAATAATGATAATAATAAATCTAATTTAATTCGCTTATAGGTCGTGCGCTTTGCCAAGTCACAAATTGAGTGGATGTCCGACAAAGTGATGAGGTCTGCTTGTTATTTTTGGTTGTTATTGTTTATGTTTTGGGCATGATAAGTTTTTTTGGCATATTTCGTTCCTGTAAAAGTAAAATTTCAGCACCTATATTGCATGCTTGGAACATTGCTCTGATGACACGTACATTGCAAAGAAAATATATGCACCCCATCTAGTAATCGGTATCTAGCCATCTATGAGCTCCTTTTTGGAGTGATCACTGGTGCGATTTGCAGATCCTTCGAGCAAGGCCGCTTCAATCCGTTCCAGTTCGACCACGTGCAGCTGTGCCACTCGCACGCGGAAGTGGACCGGATACGATCGCCCAAGGTACGGTAGGGAGGCGAAAGGAGAGATACGGTAACCGGAGAATGGAAGCGTAGAATGATAAGCCGATACTGAGGCATACATGAAAAAGCTAGTGGAAAACTACATGGAATTTGAAAACATAGCCCGCTTTTTAGGTTTTCGTTGACAAGGCATGTTACCTACGATTGGCAAACATACCCCGCTTTCATAGAATTAGTCGGTTTCCAAGGTCTTTTTCATAAACATACCCCGCATTCGTAGGATTTTGTCACATAACTTTTTCGTGTCTGTACTGAGGTAGATGGAAGATCACGATGGTTGATATTGTTATTACTCGGAGTCTTGCAATTTGGTTGACGGAAGAACAAAGTGGTTGGTATTGTGTAGAGTTCGAGTCCAAGACGGTCGGAGTGGTAATTGTAGTATTCGCCTGGATATTATTCAATTCAGGTCGTGCTGTGCTCGGACATCTCGATGGAATGCGGTTTCTCGCGCGAGCTCTTCCTCGAGTGGTGCAGTGACACTAAGAACACCATCATACTCACTGGTATTTTATTTTATTTTTATTTTATTTTGTATATTAATTTCATTTGTATTCGCTTTTTTTCCTACAAAAGATTTGGAGATGTTAGGAGATGGGAATGATAGGGACGGAGAGGTAACCTGCGAGAAAAGGTTGGGCCGAAATACAAAGAAGAACTTTAGCTAGACGCGCGCATACATGTTTAAGTTACACTTGCGAGCGTAGTTTGTAGTGTAGGCGAGAGTGGGTGTACTTGTGTGCGTGTTGTAGAGTGCGAGAGAGCGAGAGATAGGGCGCACTCACAAGGGAACCGCATAACCTTAATATGAAATTGGGCTATGAGCTATATACCATTCGAAAGAGCATCAAAAGGCGAGTTGATTCACGTTTTCAAATTCTGCTAAAGCCTCCTGTGGTGGTCAGGAGACGTCATCGAAGTTTGCACTGGAATTGCACGAGATCTGGAACGCGCGCGGCGGAGAGACTTGTTCACGTCTCAATCCCTCAGTTCACATGACCAGGTGGCCTAGTGGATAAGGAGTTGGAACGTTCATTTTGAAGTTGTGGGTTCAATCCCCCTTGGTGTCGGATCTTTTGCCTTATTTTTTGCCGCAGTTTTACATTGTTCGGAAGTCGTATCTTTCTTGGATTTACCCTTTTGGATCTTCTATCAGATGTAAAAAAAAAAAAAGAAAAAAACCAAGTAAGAAATAAAAAAATATAAAAAAAAAAAAAAAAAAACAAACAAGGAAAAAAACAAAAAAAAAAAAAACAACAGATAGAAGATCCAAAAGGGTAAATCCAAGAAAGATACGACTTCCGAACAATGTAAAACTGCGGCAAAAAATAAGGCAAAAGATCCGACACCAAGGGGGATTGAACCCACAACTTCAAAATGAACGTTCCAACTCCTTATCCACTAGGCCACCTGGTCATGTGAACTGAGGGATTGAGACGTGAACAAGTCTCTCCGCCGCGCGCGTTCCAGATCTCGTGCAATTCCAGTGCAAACTTCGATGACGTCTCCTGACCACCACAGGAGGCTTTAGCAGAATTTGAAAACGTGAATCAACTCGCCTTTTGATGCTCTTTCGAATGGTATATAGCTCATAGCCCAATTTCATATTAAGGTTATGCGGTTCCCTTGTCAGCGGGCAGAAACCATGAGCTGTTCTGGCCGAGTGGTCTAAGGCGCTGCGTTCAGGTCGCAGTCCACTTCTGTGGGCGCAGGTTCGAATCCTGCGGACAGCATAACTTTTGCCCCATTTTTAGCTACTCGGTGCAGTTGTTTGCAAGCGAATACGATCACTTTCCAGGTCGTTCTGGTGAGCGCACGCTCGGGTCGAAGCTGATTCGCATGGCGCAGGGACAGGTTGGCATTGATGTTGTTCTTTTTGGAGTAATAGAAGTAATACTAATATTATTATTTAATATTATTATTTAGCAACGCGGCAAATCGTCGCTTGTGCTGGAGATAAAGCGGCGGATTCGGCTGGAAGGGGCGGAGCTGGAGGAGCACCGAGCGAGGAGGCTACACGAGCATCAGGAGGAGGCCAGGAAGAAGTACGGTAGAGTAGGGGATACGGTAGCACTGTAGAGCGGTAGGAACACACAGATGACAGGTGCTGTCCGCAACATAAATTGTCTATAAATTGTGCGATAGGTTGGTCGAGGGGCGTCATTATTGTCTCACAGTTGATGACAACCCGATTCTGTCCCCACCATACATTTTCGTAACAACCGGGCCGGTAATCAGACCACTATACATATTATGGAATCTGTCGTCAGACCACCATAAATCCACTATAAAATCGGATTTTCAGCCATTAGACCCCTGGCATTAGTGTCAGACCACTATATATTTTCGGTCCCCGGTTGGCAATGAAAATGTTTGGTCCCCACAGTTGGGACGAACATGTACACAAACATCTGCGCCTCATTAGAAGTCGATAGCCATTTTCCAACACGATTGTTACAGGATGGAGGCGAACCGTCGCCGGGGCGGGATTGCGGGCGCGAAAGCGGACGCGTCCGATTCGGAATCCGACGACGATGACGTCATCGCGTCTGCGGTCGCCGCTGTCCAGAAGGCCACCGACGCCGTGGCTGCGGCTGCAGCTGCTGCAGGGGCTGCAGCGCCGATTGGTGAGTGGCCTTCTTGTTTCATACTCTTTTGAGAGTGTAGGGTTTGTTTCTTTCGGAAGATATATTGAGATTGGGCGAATGCAGTGAGTAGATGTGGAAGCGGTGAAACCGAGATGTGGCAACTCGGTGAAACATTTTGAAACTCAAAGTTCGACGTTTGCGAGATCTTTTCTCGCCATTCCGCATGCTGCCCCTGGGCATTCATAACGAAAGGGAGATGGGGGACATGGAGAGAGTATTAGAGGGTTTTGATCACGGAAAATATTTACGAAAATTGAATTATTTCAGCCTCAACGCCGCGCGGTTCGTCCACGGGAGGTGGCGTGCCGATCGCCACAACGCCCCTGGAAGCGAAGCCCTTCCCTGCGGTGAGATAGTAGATCTTTGATCTTTGGTCCTTGGTCTTTTGAATTCATTTGAGAAATAGATTAGGTAGCGCTAGAAACATACAGACAGAATATCTGGCCTTGGTATGTGCGTGTTACACAAAGTTGCATGGCAATAAAGGCCTTTCATAAAGCTCTTCCCGACAGCTAGAGACTAAGGGATCCAAAAAGAATATTATAGCTCATTCTGAAATTTCAGCACGAATCGCACTCGTCCACCGCGGTCTCTGCCTACGACATCATCCAGAAGTGGGAGCACACTCAGAAGGTTTGTTGTTATTGTCGTTGTTGTTGTTGTTATTGACAATGTGAAATTCACCCGGTTGATCAGTGATTCAACGAGATCGTTTAGGCATCGTTCTTCAAGCAGAACAAGAAGTCGTTCCCGATGTTCGGCTACGTCGAGGAGAAGGTCAAGGTACGGAAGGGTATAGATTGAATGGTTTCGAGGTACGCATTAGGTATTACGAGGTGATATTTTTATTGTGAAACATCTATTGTGCGGCCGCGATTCAGAATTTTTTAAAGGATTCTTTCGATACTCCAGAGAAATTAAATAAAAGTGAAGTAGGAACAGGTTATTCGGTAGTGGAGTCAATTCATTTCACAATGTGCAGAGGAAAGTATGTCAAAGACCTCTCTGGGCAAAAGTTTAAAAAAAGCGACTTTGATCTTTGGTCTTTGCTGTTTGGTCTTTGATAAAGAACTGGTTCACAGTGGGACGACTACGGCGAGGTCATCCGACCGGAGGACTACATGATGGACGCTGTCGCGCCGCCCGTCGTCACCGCCAATGGTACGATAGCGATTATCGATTATTGATTATTGATTTTTAGCTTGATACGATTACGGTAGCCGAGGCATCGAGTGTGGTTTTTTTACTGGTCGGGCGCTGTTGATTACTGTAGTTTAGGATGGGCAGTAACGTTTCCTTCGTCAATTATCCATTTTCTTTCGAAACTTTGTCTGTTTTGGTGGGAAACTTTCAGCGATTGTCCCTGTGAGTTCATGGTAGGGTTGGCAATTCGATGGATGCGGCATCGCATGACTGTGCCTCCCTCTCGCTTTTCACATGCGATGCCGCATGCGAGACCAGGTCAGCATGCGCCGTTGCATGTTTGAGGGGCGGGGAGGGAGAGGGGATGCGGCATCGAATGAACATGCGCCGTTGCATGTTTGGGAAGAGGGGAAAGCGCGCATTCTAGCCCATACGGGTTAGAGGGAGGAGGGAGAGGTGAGGGAAAGGGGGCGGGGCTTCGCGACCTCTTCCCCTGTTCCCAAACATGCAACGGCGCATGTTCATTCGATGCCGCATCCCCTCTCCCTCCCCTCCCCTCAAACATCTCTGGTTTCCTTTTACTATTAGCACACTAATTAGTAAACTATTAGGGAAAAATTCTCTCATTTTCCCATACTCTCTCGCATCTCCCTAATAGCACACTAATAGGCCGTCTTTAGTGTACTATTAGGGAAAAGCAGACTGATGCGAGAGAGCATGCGAAAATGAGAGAGTTTCTCCCCAAATAGTTTACTAATTAGTGCACTAATAGTAAAAGGAAACCAGAGATGCAACGGCGCATGTTCACCTCGTCTCGCATGCGGCATCGCATCCATCGCATCGTTTTACCAACCCTAGTTCATGGTTTCACAATCAAAATAATATTCTAAATTCTCTGATTCGCAGGTCAAGGAGGAGGTGCAAACGGAGGCCTCAACGGGGTTTCCGCGCTGCTTGCAGAGGCGAAGATAAAGGTGAGAAGCGGAGGGGGTGCGCGCTAGGCGCGCCGGGTTCATACATGGGAATACTAGGTGCACTCAATTTTAGAAAACCGAGCGTGTTTGTGAGAAATCCTTCGAGAACCATTAAAATTGCTAGTTAAGCCCGAGCATGTTTTGGAATCGTGACCTTCTACTCTTTCCGGGTTAGAAAAGCGGGGCAGAAATACAATAATCGATTTCAGGCGGACCCAGAGTTGGCTGCAGAGGCGAATGCAGGTGCTGCAGGAGCCGCAGACTCGGCCGACTCGCTTCTCGCTGAGGAGGAATGGCCCACCAAGTGCCTCAAGTACATTACGAAGCTGGAGGTACGGTAGCCGGGGGGTACGGCAATCGAGGTTCGGAATTGATTAGACGTATGAATAATAAAACAATCGAATAGTCAGTAGTGGAGGAGGAAGGTGTCGCAATATCAGATATCATGTAAAATTTTGCAATTATGATGTCGATGAAACTCAATAATCGCAGGTGATGTGCCGGGTGGAGTTCATCGATTTCGAGGGCCGCTCAGACGGCGAATCGATCAAGAAGATCCTGTCGCAGATCAGGTACGGTAGAAGGGGGGATTACGGTAGATGACGATCGATGACTGATCTTATTTTTCAGTCAACACTACATTATGTTCTGACAATGAGATACGATTGTTTGGGATTACGGTAGTCATTGATCGATAAATGGTTTATTTTTCCAGACCCAAGCAGCTGATCATCGTGCACGGCGACAAGGCGGCCACGCAGCATCTGGCAGACTACGCCAAGTCGTCGGCCGCTGTTCAGGTACGGTAGAGGGGGATTACGGTAGGAGAGAGGGGATACTGTATCTAGGGGGATTACGGTAGATGATTAGGGATACTGTATCTACGAGTTCACGGATGGACAATCGTAGGAGAGGTTACGGTAACTGCGGGATTGCAGATTTGAAGAGGTGGGGATTACAGTAGAGATGATTTACCAAATTATTAATCTGCAGGGTTCGATCTTCACGCCGAAACTGGGCGAGATTGTGGACGCGACGGTGGAGTCGAGGATTTTCCAGGTATATTTTCGAAAATAATTAATTTAAATGTTTTTAATTAATTAATTTAATTCATAAAAAATGATTCAGGTGGCGCTCAGCGACGCACTGCTCTCCTCGCTCAGCTTCCAGAAGGTATTATTTTAATTTTAAAATTAGATTTCCGGAAAATTTGTAAAATGTCAGCCCCGAGTTTTGTGGTTTATTAACTTTGTTATACGATCGTAGGCAAGAAAAGAACACTAAGTGTAGGTTGGCCAATGAAACCAATAACTGAACTTTGAAAGGTGAAAGACGCGGAGCTCGTCTGGCTGGATGCCAAGCTGCTCAAGCGAGTGGCCGAGGATGGCACGCGAGATGAGGAAGAGGACGAAGCGGAAGAGGAACCGGAGGAAATGGAGGTACGGTAGGGGCGGGAAGGAAGTGAGTATCGAGAACTGGGTGTTTTGTGAACCTACGATTTTATATGACTAACAGTATAGGTGGGAAGGGTGGATCGTTTAGACGAACATATGAATTTGGAAGGTCGCACGAATGATGAAATGGCTACTTCAGACGGACGAACCCGTCGGCGGTCCCGTAGATGAGATGGCCCCGCCCGCGCACAAGCGAATGCGATCGAAGCGAGCGGCCGATCGATTCCTGCTTGACGCCCTGGAAATGGGAGCGATCCCACCCCATCAGGTGAGTGACGGTGGGGATACGGTAGGATGCTCGGTGGACTACTGTAAGATTGATGACTAGTGCAGTGCACAGCATACGGTAGTCTTTTCTCGTAAAACCTGACCAAAGGTGTTTCGAAGTTTCTTCAAGATCACAAGTGGCCGGGATTCCAAATACGGTGGTTACATTGACATAAATAATCTTTCAAAAATAATTATCGTTCACAGGCGGTGTTTGTGAACGAGCCGAAGCTGTCCGACATGCGACAGATGCTGCAGGCGGCCGGCCACCCGGCAGAATTCTCAGCAGGTACGGTAGGAGTACGGTATCCGAGTGGGGTTATGGTATCGAGGTCTTCCAAGGATTGTAGCCAGACGTGAGGCATGGCAGATACAGTTCCGTACAGTTTGCAAAGGCGGCAAGCCGCTGGAATGAATGATGCCAGCAGATACAGTAATCCGAGATTAAAAGTCTTCCGCTCAGGAGTGCTGCACATCTCGGGCGTCGCTTCGATCAAGCGCAACGACGCGGGTCGATTCCACGTGGAGGGATGCGCGAGTGAGAAGTACTTCCAGATACGCGACCTCATCTACAAGCAGTTTGCGATCGTCTAATCTACCGTATACCTCAGAATTGATTATCGTGTTGTTTGTTTAGAATATGCGGGGGCATGACAAAACCGCAACGACAAAAGCGCAAATTCAAACTGCTCCTCTCCAGATAATAATAGAGGGCAGAACTTTTTTCCGCAAGATGCTCTAACAGTTAGCTAT
This sequence comes from Pristionchus arcanus, assembly GCA_900490705.1. Classification (NCBI taxonomy): domain Eukaryota; kingdom Metazoa; phylum Nematoda; class Chromadorea; order Rhabditida; family Neodiplogasteridae; genus Pristionchus; species Pristionchus arcanus. The sequence goes on from LS486586.1 coordinate 231,798, forward strand.
CGATTCCAGATGGTTTCAGGTTTCTACCTTGATTTTGAAATTGGTTCACAAATCTTTCCCATGCGAGTTTGTGACCCGTGACCGAGTCCATTCGATTCCCCATGGAATTTGGATTCTAATCAGATATTTAGCCGATCTGAGAGACAATCGTAACGCTAGTTATGACGATTTGCGCAATTTTTTGCGCTTTTGTCATGCCCCCGAATATGCCTATCCTAAGCCATCTCGTATTATGGAAATCGATTGTTAGTTCTGTCAGTGTTCGGTATCGTTTTATATTGAGACGCAGATTCGTTTCATGTCATCCCTGTGGTTATGTCAAAGTTGCATTCCCGTTCAGATTGTTTGTAGCAGCATACACAATTTTTGTATTAGAGTCGGATAAGGTTCCCTTTGATCGTACCGCCTTTTTATTGAAACCTTGTGATTTTTGATCTCGTTGCTCAGATTTTTGTCGCAAATTGTTTGTTTGGCTACAATCTTTTCGCAATTATTTATTGTTGCTAATGATAATAACATTACGTATTTTTATACACGAATAAATTGATTGTGAACGAAGGATACTGGAAGAAATTTAACTCAGGTTGAGTTCGGCACCGTATGAAATATTTAATGACTTTAATATTTTGATGCACAAGAAGTTATTGCGAGCATGATGTGCGGGCTGCCGGAGAAGAAAATCGAATAAATTAAGCTTTGTTCCATAAATGATTTAATGATGCCTCATATTTATTTCCTCGTTGTCACTATTGGTCTATTAGTATAAAGATTGTAAATGCGAGTCACATTATGTGCACGGAATTTCAAGGCACGATTTACAGGTTGACAAAAACTTACAGTATAGGTAGTGTCAGTAAATGTCGAACACACGCGGTAAAATGGAGGGAATATTTGTTTTTCAAATTGTTGAAAATTTGAATTGGCGGGCATTGGTTAAGCAGGTTGGCGCGCAGCTGAGTATCCAAGTCGCGGTCGTCAGCAGAGCCGTGGTCTGTGTTTAGTCTATGCTGAGTACGGTGGTTGTTCGTTATTGATTACCAATCAGCCAATCAGGAAAAAGTGGGCGGAGTCTTGCTTTTGCATTGACCCCAAATTCCGTGATGTGACGCCGTTTAAAAAAATTAAATAACCACAGTTTACAATAAAGAGAAGGATCTGTATCAATACGGTAAGGCTATTATCCGGCTCTCATTAAGAATTTCCCGGCTCAATACTAAAATTATCGATTTCTTGTTTTTGTTCTTTTCCGTGTGGTTTTCTCTTGTTATTCTCTTTTAAATCGGTGCTACTAGATGGCGGTGCTAATTTTATATGCCTTACATTGTTTCGTGATAATAGATCGGCACTTTTTTCCCAATGTAAACCTGACCTTTGTTCACACTCGAGTTTGGGTGGTATGATCGATTGATTCTCTTCCCACTCTCCGCGTCTCTATATATACCGCGTTCAGGGAGGCGGGAGCATGCCCACAGGGCAAAGACAGTCAGCGAACGAGCCCATTCGACGCTAGGAAAGGGGCGGAACCAAACAAGATCGGAAGCCATCGATCAGCTTCTCAAGCCCACCATCCATCTCCACTCACTCCATTCTACTCGATTCGCATCAACAAAGCAAGGTAGGTCATGGGTATTTCATAAATTTCAATAGTTTCCGTTCGTTTCCGTTCTTTGGTCTCGTGTTCGGTAAGAGTGTCCAGTATTCCCTCGTGCTTTAGTTGATTTGTCTGGGATTGGCGCTACGTGGGAATAAAAGAAGGGAAAAAAACCTGTGATGTTGGTGCATTAAAATCCTTGTTTGAGCTCAGCTAATTTGTTCGAAGACAAAAAAGGTCGATTTTATGTTAATCTATTCCAGAATGTACGCTGAACCCTGGTCGCAGCCAGAAGCGACGACTTTTGTGCAGAAGTCCCAGCCATCGACCAGTGGTGAGCATTGAGATTACGGTAGCGAGGAGTGATTATCGATTAGTGGTTGAGATAGTCTTGTCGTTTTTCGGATTCGTGCAATCTATTCTCAAATTCGTGCTAAATGAGGCAAAAACGGGCTATTTAGTCGTTAATTTACCGTCGAGAGGACACCTGAAATATAGAGACGAGCGTCAATATTTATCACTCAGCTCCAACCCACCTACATTCCAGATGCGGATCTCTCCATCTACTGGACGTCCCGATTCGACTTTGGCGGGCTCACGAAGGGGCCGACGCCCGAGCAGTCGCCGGGGCCGCTCAACGCTGTCGGCTGGCCGATTCTGGCGTCCATCTGGCGCGATGAACCGGAACCGGCGCGTCATGAGCCGGAGCCGGCGTTTGTCTGGAACGACAAGCCGGAAGCTGTGGAGGAGAGCCCGGAGCGCGACTGCGGTGAGGATTATTGCAGTTGGTCTTCCAGTGATGAATACAGTTTGTCGAATAGTACGCAAACAATGAAAAAAAGATCCCACATTTTTATAAAATAAATTTAATCAATAATTTTGCAGCCCTGTCAACCCTTCCCTCGCTCGCTTTCGCGCTTCCCTCACTCGAGCACGATGGCGGATCCCAGCCGAAGCTAGTCGAGGCCAGCCAGGTACGGTACATCGACAGTTTGCCATTGTTGTTATAGTGTAGAATGGACGGTTTTTGAGAGTCCTAATCCTGAATTGAAATCATGAATGTGCCATGATTAGGTACAGTCGAAAGCCGTTTATTTTTTTAAAGCGGATTGCCAACTGACTTTTCCAGCCTTCGCCGGAGGATGTTCTCGAGGCGTCAATGCATGCGAGAGTCGAGTGTGTACTCGATCTGATTGACGACGGAGACGATGAAGTACCTGAGGAGGAGTACGAGGTACGGTAGGAGTACGGTGGATTATCGATTGACCGATCCTGATTCAGGATTCCTGAATTATCGATTTTTGTTCAGGTCAAACCCGTCCGGACTGCGTACGTCAACTATCGGAACAACAACAACAACAACGACAACGACGATTACGCGAGCGATATGGTACCCAAACATTTTTAACTATTGTTAAAATAGGAAATATTCAATAACATTCTGGGACCTGAATGTCGTTGGGTTAATTGCGTTTGTGAAACAGAAAAATGGATCGACAATTGTTGGACTTTTCATTGAATATTCATAGAAGATTCATTGAAATACGGAATACGGGGGTTAAAGAATACGGTACTCATGCAAATTTAAATGCTTACGGTAATCAATAAATCGCTACTTGTCAGGACAGTGAGCTGGAGGCGTTGATGGACGACGAATTCTACGATGAGGATGACTTCCCGACGGACGAGAGACCGCACTACTTGGTACGGTAGTCATTGATTACGATTCCTCAAGTGAAACGTTTCTCTATCGAGACACTAATTGAATTATTGTGTCCCCTCATATATATATATATTTATGCGTAATCACAAGGACAAACGCGGATCATTCTTGTCTCATTTCGTGGTGTCTCTCTTTGAGAAATGGGAAGACATAAATGGGAGGCGCCTTGATGCCATTGACTACGGTTAGCGTACAAAAAGTAGAGAACTACATAGAATTTTCCAAATATACCCGATTTCCGTTTCGATTAGCGAAGCATGCACATTTTGTTACCTTACATTTGATGTAAGATTTCCACATGTAAAGAATACTGCTGCGATTTGTGCCAGCGCTATTCAAGTTACACAAATCTATGTAGTCAAACGTGCGACAAGTAGCCACCATGTTTTTATTGTCGAAAATTGCCAATTTTCAACTCTGAAAAAAGTGAAAAGTAACGGTATAATTCACGGTTTTTCCATTGAACATTTCTATTTCAGGCGATGGGCATTCAGCCCCGGTTCAAGCTCGTACCCGGGCCGAACGAGTGGGCGCCGCCTCCGCCCTCCACTACTTCGACCTCGTCCGCAGCGCGCACTGACGAGAGGTGTGGTGGGCGCGCACGAGGCGCTCCGCGTCACTCGCGGCGCGACAGCGGCCGGCGCGCTGCGCCCCCGCCCTGCGCGCCATCCGCGGAGCAAGCGGCCGCCTTTGGCAGATTCCAGGTACGGACAGAGGCTCGCACAACAATTCGATGTTCTGTAACTGATTTTTATTCCGTAGATGACACACACACACATATTTGATAAATCGGGGATCCATTCAAAATATTTCGAATATTGGCTTCTGGGTGCAAGTTGTATGTGGTAAATAAATGGATAGACTTTGGGGTTACGATAGCAGGCAGTAATTGAATAATATCGATTGCAGGCGTGCCATCACATGCCGCACCTGCCAGAAGAGCTGGAAATCGACGACTGGAATTTTATCGATCGGCCTACCGTACTCCCCGCAGCACACCCGACCTACCGTACCCCACCCAGCTTCCTACCGTTTCCATACCCAGTTTCCGATTTGGAAGTGTATCCCTTCCTCACTTAGCACTGAGCAGCCCTTCTCGAATACTACTTCATATTTGAACAGTTTTCGAGACAAATGCCGGAATACGTAGTTATGTAGAAATAGTGAATGATCGCTAGAAAAAATAGAAAAATAGCAAAAAAAATTTAAAAACTAGAAAAGCCCAAAAAATGTGATATTAACCGAATAATACTTGTTTTACTCTTCGTTACGTGTTTTGCTTAGGTTAAACCGGTTCATTGCAGTTCTTCCTTTCTAGGTCCTTATCTAGATCCCTTTTGGATGCAACTGTCATAGATTCTAATCAATAACTACCTCCTTCCTCGTTACCGTAAATTACGGTCCTTAATATCCTCCCTCCCAGGCATTTCTTATTCTTTAATGACGTTAGTTGTAAGAGTGATTCGTTTTGACGACCCCGTAAAACAGGAAACATAAATAAGGTATACAACACCAACAAGTTTTCTTTAGAAAAATGTACTTGCTTTATTCTTCATTACACGTGTATCTCATATTGATTCGTTGTACTACATTTCGTTTTTCGGTGCTATCTTAGACCGATTACTGCTACTACTTTCACTTGAATTGTTGTATTTCCTCTGTACTTCACTTTCATTGTATCATGGCCGACAGGTCCCGCTCATCCGATGTCATTTACTTTGTTAGAAAGAAGCGATTACCACAAATAAAGAATTGTGATCGCATTCGGTGGTACGTTTACCTCTGGCTTCTGGATACTGAAATAGACAATAAGAAGAGAAAGGGTGGAGCTAAAGAGACAAAAATGTAAATATTGAAAGGAGGTAAATATTGGAGTTTTATCGAGTAATGATGGATTTGCAGTATTCGAATTTCCACCGGATACTGATGTATGAACTCTTGTGGCATTTGTGGTCAGCACTCAATTTGTTCCATTACCCGTTTAATGTTTTGTGAGCCTCACACTCGCAGAGTGTGGTATTATGATCTTTGTGAGCCCAATGATCTGTAGCTTCTGATTTGTCATTTTGGAAGATGTTCCTACTTGTGTGTGAGATAGGTTACACAAGTAATAACATAAGAACAAACGTGGCGAGGACGAAAAAGATTAGAAGAAGCTGGTCGGCACAATGGAATTTTGACGAACTTGATATTGCGTCACTTGCTTATTTTAGTAGCTAGTGTACATCTATGATTTATTTTTGTAATCGAGACAACACTTGTGGGGTAGTGAGAATGATGTGAGAATACATGCTCTGTGAGAATCAGATCGGCCAATAGCCGAGGATTTTCTTCTTCTGAATGATTTGAAATTGAAGAAGATAAGATATCCTATCGAAGAAACCTCTCCTATTCCACATCAGTGACCTTTGACGATAGATCACTAAACGAAGTGCTTTTTCTATGAAATCTTGTCCCCGACGATCTGTATAATCAGTAGAATTTCTTATCGGAGCTTTGAACCTTTCATCTATGTGATTCCACATCAGAGACCTTTGACGACTGACCACTGTACCGAAGTGCTTTCATCACTCGATCAGACGGAATCTGCAGTATAAATACGGAGGGGTACATCGCTGATAACACTTGTCTAGCTGATCGTCTTATCTTTTCTTTCTTCAACAACTTTCTCTTCTCGGATATTTCTTCGGTCTTATTTTCTCCTTCCAGATGCGTTCTACCCTTACCTTCCTCCTCGCAGTTCTTGCTGTAGCCGCAGCGGAAGAGTAGTAAGCAATTCAATGGGAATAAATTGCTCAATTGGGGCTAATCGTGCATCACCTTCGTATTCGTGATTGTGGATCCGAATTACATTCACCAATGTGCACCAAGTGATTACTTTCAGCTCAACCCCCGATGTCCCAGAGCTCCCTGCATCAACCCCGGCTGCCCCGGTTGTTCTCCCCAGCTCAACTCGTGCCCCTGTCCTTCACAGTTGCGGTCAGGTGCAAGTGAACGCATTGGAAGACGCGCGAAAGGCATCTAGACTCTCGGTCAGTTAATTCCCAACTAACTCAAATAACGTTATAACTTGAATCTACTCGGCAGTGATATAATCACAATTTCTTCAGGATCTTTTGAGCCATATATGTACAAGAAGTTTCAATTTTTACTTTACCCGCTACTATGATCTAAATATAATAACAAAATCATTTCTAAGGCGTCGAGAGTGCAGACTGGCCAATTCCTGGTCGGTGGAACGCAAGCGGATTACGGAACGTGGCCATGGACCGTTTCCATCTGCATCCAAGGTACCGTGATGCAATAATCAAAATGTCAATGGCATGTTTGAGGGGTGATTGGTATTAGCTCTCAATTTGAAGTAAATGCATAACACGAGTCTTCAGTAAGAAAGCAGAAAATGTACCATTTTTGACACTACAAAATATTTGTAGATGAAACGATGAAACTTGGTTGATACGCTCGTTTTTGAGCCCGATGAACTTGTTGAATTGGACAAACAGTTGGTTGCAGATTGGTTCGGCACGTGCATCTACCAAGCTGCCGGAGCGATCATCGACAACAATTGGGTCGTCACTACACGTGAGATTTATTTGACATTTTTTACTCCCTGATCGCTATATTCGACACCATTGTGTTCGGTAGCTTTGCTATAAATATTGTGATGAAGGAATTCTGCTTAGGTGCTTAACTGGTCATTTTTCAGACTCTGCTATCGCATTGGACGTCGTGCCGTCAACTCTCCGTGTGCGAGCGGGCACGATCAACCATGAGTGAGATTTTTTTCTAAAATATGAAAATTTTGGAAAAACTGAAATAAATTTGTATTGGTCCAGAGGAAATACAGAAAAGATAGATGAATATTTAAATCACACCTTTCCAGCAAGAACGGGCAATTCGTCAAGGTCAGCGAAGTGCACAGACCGACTGACGGAAGTGACATCGCTCTGATTCGTGTACGTTACTATTGATAAAGGTGGAGCAGAACAAAGTAGAGAAATGCCTTAACCCTAGTTGCTAGTGTGATATTAGAGCTTATCAAAAGGAATTGTCACTCATCCGCTAGTTATTAGTACATTATTGTGACAGCCAAACATATAATAATCAAACTTTCAGCTCGATAAACCCCTTATCTTCGGTGATTACACTCAGCCAATCTGTCTGCCAACTGAAGACAGTGATGTGGTACGAATATCCTTTATTACAGGGGGAAGAGGTATCTAGAGTTCTCTTATTAGAACTGAGAGCTACTGGATAAGCCAATAAGATAAGAATAAGATAGCCAATAAGAGAACTCTAGTGGTATCAATTATGAGTCAATTGCATAAGCGAGCCGCGCGTGACAATTGACATGTGCCGTATTTTCATTGCCTGAAACGCACACAGCAAATTACCATATCTCAGTTCAAACGAGAATTCCAAACATGGGGGAGTTTCGAAACTGTCATCGGGTGTCCACAACGCAATGCCACTCTATCAGAGGAAATGTGTAGAATGGAGAATAGGGATGGCTTCACAATGCATTCGTCTCATCATTGCGCACGCTCTCCCATCGGAAAGAGTAACTAGAGATCGAGCGGAATGAGGAGGCGTATTCGTCATTCTCACACACTAATGGATACTATTTAGGTGCAAGCCGGAGTGCCCGCCTGGTTCACTTCTTGGGGACACACATCACGTGAGAATTTTTTTTACGATTATAACACATTTATCAAGAGGCCAGGTTAGGTGAGAGCTCTGATGTGAGTATGAGATCGCGTGAGCATTCAATTATATTTGAGCTATTAATCTCAAGATTAGAGTACTCATGCACTCTTATTGCCCTCAATCCCGAGTTCAATCCCCGCCGAGGCCAACCAAGCCCTCTATCCCTCCAGGGTCGGTAAATTGGTAGTGACTTCGGTTGCGAAAGGTAACCTACCCTAGAAGCGTTGGACCGCAGGGTACTGTAGTCCGTCTAACAGCTGGCCTTACCGGCGGGTCCCACCTAGCGTTGTCCTATGACTGTAAAATCGCTTGACGTGGATACACCTTTACCTTTTTTTATTGCCCTTATTTCGTGCACTCAGTTAGCCACCTAATGTCTCACATCTTTTTAAACATTACATTAAGACAACTTCTACAGCTGGTTCATAGGGTGTTACGGAGCTGGGTTTGCCAACGTTGTTGGCCATGTAGCTCGATGCTGTTGCGCCATCTTCATGAATTCTCTCTGAGCCTATTAGATGTCCAATACCAGAGTATGTCCCGGAGAAGGGAGGGAAAAGTGAAGAATAAATATTCTTCCGATTAAGCGACGCTTGCTACGATCGAGACGTATCTGCAGCAGGGGGAGCTCTGGATCAGCTCCAACTCAGTCTGCGATGATTTCACCACCCACACTAAGGTATACTCTATTTCGAGTAGTGAATAAGAAACTGAGGAGTTGAGATGTAAATAATTACAAAATTGCAGAATGAAACTCAGCTGTGCGCTGGAGGATTTATTGGAAAGGGAGGATTGGCGACTTGCAAGGTTTAATTTTTTTTAACATTTTGGATTTTATGATCTTTTAACCTTGATTCAGAAAGATATAAATATATTTTTGGGCAAATATTTGTTTTGCAGAACGACGAAGGTGGACCTCTGATGCAGAAGAGAGGCGACACTTGGTATCTCTTCGGACTCTCGTCGACGAACAACTACGTTGGCAGTAACTGCAAGTCTGCAAGTAAGCCTAACACTCGACATTGTCCATGGAATAAAATTAAACTTGCGCGAAATTCTGTCCATATTTATATCAACAAGTTATTCTAGTGTCTAGTAAGTCTAAAAAATGATCATGAATAAAAAAGACAAATCACATTCCAAATGCCACGTTTTTTCAGCGGTCTTCACTCGTGTAAAGGCCTTCTGTGATTGGTTCCAAAAGACTTCGGGAATCTCTTGCCTCGATTGAGCTGCTTATCGTTCACTCGAGCACTCCTCTTCATGCACTCGTGCGAAATATCGAGAAACGCGTATCTTCTCAAAATTTGTTAACTTGTAGATGATAAAATAATTCATTATTCGGATCATTGTTGATGTGAAAATCAAATTCTGAAAAATTAACAATATCGGGGATACATACATCGGATTTGTCGTGGGGGGGGGTCTAGGTGGACGGAGTGATTTTTGGACATTCACTTTTTCTCTCCGACTGACTCAGTCGGGCTGGTCTAGGTCTAGGTCTAGATGGACGAAGTGATTTTTGGACATTTACTTTTTCTCTCCGACTCAGTCGGGCGGGCCTAGGTCTAGGTCTAGATGGACGAAGTGATTTTTGGACATTTACTTTTTCTCTCCGACTCAGTCGGGCGGGCCTAGGTCTAGGTCTAGATGGACGAAGTGATTTTTGGACATTTACTTTTTCTCTCCGACTCAGTCGGGCGGGCCTAGGTCTAGGTCTAGATGGACGAAGTGATTTTTGGACATTTACTTTTTCTCTCCGACTCAGTCGGGCGGGCCTAGGTCTAGGTCTAGATGGACGAAGTGATTTTTGGACATTTACTTTTTCTCTCCGACTCAGTCGGGCGGGCCTAGGTCTAGGTCTAGATGGACGAAGTGATTTTTGGACATTTACTTTTTCTCTCCGACTCAGTCGGGCGGGCCTAGGTCTAGGTCTAGATGGACGAAGTGATTTTTGGACATTTACTTTTTCTCTCCGACTCAGTCGGGCGGGCCTAGGTCTAGGTCTAGATGGACGAAGTGATTTTTGGACATTTACTTTTTCTCTCCGACTCAGTCGGGCGGGCCTAGGTCTAGGTCTAGATGGACGAAGTGATTTTTGGACATTTACTTTTTCTCTCCGACTCAGTCGGGCGGGCCTAGGTCTAGGTCTAGATGGACGAAGTGATTTTTGGACATTTACTTTTTCTCTCCGACTCAGTCGGGCGGGCCTAGGTCTAGGTCTAGATGGACGAAGTGATTTTTGGACATTTACTTTTTCTCTCCGACTCAGTCGGGCGGGCCTAGGTCTAGGTCTAGATGGACGAAGTGATTTTTGGACATTTACTTTTTCTCTCCGACTCAGTCGGGCGGGCCTAGGTCTAGGTCTAGATGGACGAAGTGATTTTTGGACATTTACTTTTTCTCTCCGACTCAGTCGGGCGGGCCTAGGTCTAGGTCTAGATGGACGAAGTGATTTTTGGACATTTACTTTTTCTCTCCGACTCAGTCGGGCGGGCCTAGGTCTAGGTCTAGATGGACGAAGTGATTTTTGGACATTTACTTTTTCTCTCCGACTCAGTCGGGCGGGCCTAGGTCTAGGTCTAGATGGACGAAGTGATTTTTGGACATTTACTTTTTCTCTCCGACTCAGTCGGGCGGGCCTAGGTCTAGGTCTAGATGGACGAAGTGATTTTTGGACATTTACTTTTTCTCTCCGACTCAGTCGGGCGGGCCTAGGTCTAGGTCTAGATGGACGAAGTGATTTTTGGACATTTACTTTTTCTCTCCGACTCAGTCGGGCGGGCCTAGGTCTAGGTCTAGATGGACGAAGTGATTTTTGGACATTTACTTTTTCTCTCCGACTCAGTCGGGCGGGCCTAGGTCTAGGTCTAGATGGACGAAGTGATTTTTGGACATTTACTTTTTCTCTCCGACTCAGTCGGGCGGGCCTAGGTCTAGGTCTAGATGGACGAAGTGATTTTTGGACATTTACTTTTTCTCTCCGACTCAGTCGGGCGGGCCTAGGTCTAGGTCTAGATGGACGAAGTGATTTTTGGACATTTACTTTTTCTCTCCGACTCAGTCGGGCGGGCCTAGGTCTAGGTCTAGATGGACGAAGTGATTTTTGGACATTTACTTTTTCTCTCCGACTCAGTCGGGCGGGCCTAGGTCTAGGTCTAGATGGACGAAGTGATTTTTGGACATTTACTTTTTCTCTCCGACTCAGTCGGGCGGGCCTAGGTCTAGGTCTAGATGGACGAAGTGATTTTTGGACATTTACTTTTTCTCTCCGACTCAGTCGGGCGGGCCTAGGTCTAGGTCTAGATGGACGAAGTGATTTTTGGACATTTACTTTTTCTCTCCGACTCAGTCGGGCGGGCCTAGGTCTAGGTCTAGATGGACGAAGTGATTTTTGGACATTTACTTTTTCTCTCCGACTCAGTCGGGCGGGCCTAGGTCTAGGTCTAGATGGACGAAGTGATTTTTGGACATTTACTTTTTCTCTCCGACTCAGTCGGGCGGGCCTAGGTCTAGGTCTAGATGGACGAAGTGATTTTTGGACATTTACTTTTTCTCTCCGACTCAGTCGGGCGGGCCTAGGTCTAGGTCTAGATGGACGAAGTGATTTTTGGACATTTACTTTTTCTCTCCGACTCAGTCGGGCGGGCCTAGGTCTAGGTCTAGATGGACGAAGTGATTTTTGGACATTTACTTTTTCTCTCCGACTCAGTCGGGCGGGCCTAGGTCTAGGTCTAGATGGACGAAGTGATTTTTGGACATTTACTTTTTCTCTCCGACTCAGTCGGGCGGGCCTAGGTCTAGGTCTAGATGGACGAAGTGATTTTTGGACATTTACTTTTTCTCTCCGACTCAGTCGGGCGGGCCTAGGTCTAGGTCTAGATGGACGAAGTGATTTTTGGACATTTACTTTTTCTCTCCGACTCAGTCGGGCGGGCCTAGGTCTAGGTCTAGATGGACGAAGTGATTTTTGGACATTTACTTTTTCTCTCCGACTCAGTCGGGCGGGCCTAGGTCTAGGTCTAGATGGACGAAGTGATTTTTGGACATTTACTTTTTCTCTCCGACTCAGTCGGGCGGGCCTAGGTCTAGGTCTAGATGGACGAAGTGATTTTTGGACATTTACTTTTTCTCTCCGACTCAGTCGGGCGGGCCTAGGTCTAGGTCTAGATGGACGAAGTGATTTTTGGACATTTACTTTTTCTCTCCGACTCAGTCGGGCGGGCCTAGGTCTAGGTCTAGATGGACGAAGTGATTTTTGGACATTTACTTTTTCTCTCCGACTCAGTCGGGCGGGCCTAGGTCTAGGTCTAGATGGACGAAGTGATTTTTGGACATTTACTTTTTCTCTCCGACTCAGTCGGGCGGGCCTAGGTCTAGGTCTAGATGGACGAAGTGATTTTTGGACATTTACTTTTTCTCTCCGACTCAGTCGGGCGGGCCTAGGTCTAGGTCTAGATGGACGAAGTGATTTTTGGACATTTACTTTTTCTCTCCGATGGGACTTTTTTACATCCGTGCCGGGCCCCGCCCCCTTGACTCCACCCCCTCAAAAGAGGGTGGGAGGGGCGGGCATCCCCCACCTCCAGGAGAGGGAGGTGGGGAAAACCTTTCCAAAAATGTGCTCGGAGGTTCCCCTCTCGAGCAGAGGTTTCCCTCTACAGACACGCAGCAAGGCGGTCTTTTGAGAGCGTGAGATAGGGACCTTGTAGGGAGAGCGCACGCTAGACGAGACGGGTTAGAGACAGTGGGGAGAGGCGAGAGAGCGCGGCTCCTTTGGATGACGCAAGGGAGGAGGAGAGAGGGGAGGGAAGTAGGGGGAGGGGCGAGAGGCAGGGGGGAGGGGCGGCGAGAGAGTGAGGGGGCGGGGCCCGGCACGGATGTAAAAAAGTGCCGAAGAACTTGAACACAGAATTCGTTTGGGATGGTTCGCATGGTCAAAATGCCGGTCGGTTCGCATTTGCGCTCCGTCTCTCGTTTCCTCTACCAAGCCGGTTGGTCACCGTGGTAGAGTATGACCATATTCATGGCTCTTCTCTCTCTGGCGACTCTTAACTGCCTTACGATGAGCAAGGATGCGCGGATTATCGAGCTGGAGAACGCGCTGGACAAGATCAAGTACGATATCGTCGGTCTTTCGGAAGTACGGAGGAAGTCAGCGGGTGAAATGGATCTCTCGTCGAGCAATGGACGACTCTACCACTCTGCTCGTCTACCCAACAACACTGCTGGAGTTGGTTTCATCGTGAGTGGGTCGGTAAAACAGAAGGTTGTCAGATTTTGCGTCCTAACTGCCAGGATTTGTTTCCTCGATGTTGCAATTTCGGATAGAGTCCTGATTCGAGTTTTCCAGATCTAAGCACCAGCCTCAATTGACATGATCGAGTACAGTAATTTCATACAAGATATCGAAAAAGAATTCCATCAGCCAGTGACAGGTAGCCACAAATATCGATTCGTGCATAAGGTCATCCTGGGTGATTTCAATGGGAAAGTGGGGGTTTGTGAACCGGGGGAGCTATCAATGGGGAAATTTGGGTATGGGGATAGAAATGAGAAAGGGCAAATAGTGGTAGATTTATGCGAAAGGCTCCATCTAAGGGTGGGAAACAGTTTCTTCCGCAAGAGGGACGCTAGAAAATTCACATGGGTATCGCCAAACGGTCGCGCAAGGAACGAAATAGATCTCATCTTATTTCCAAAGGGGATTCGGGTTGTGGACGTAGATGTGGTGAATCGATTAGACTTTTCTACCGATCATCGCATGGTTAGATCATTCATTTCCTTCCCCTTTCGTTTCCGGCGAGGGAGAAATAGACCGGCAAAGGGAGACGCTCACCTCGAAAAGGACCTGTTCAAGTTCAGCCTAGAGGCTGAAATGAAGCGCGTAGGAGGGAGGG